>JAUEKZ010078549.1:0-16571 GCA_031471865.1 Melibe leonina | reverse complement strand
TTCCCCCTATTCAAATTATTTACCTCTCTCTCTCTCTCTCTCTCTCTCTCTCTCTCTCCCTATGTATATATATATATATATATATAGCCCGATATATACATATATCAAGGGACAGTTATAACGACTCCTTGGACAAGGCGCTTGTCCATCGAAGATTACATTCCTTTCCCCTCCTTCCCCGCCCCCTACCCACACCCAACACAAATGAATTGTCGGTTGGTGTACGAGTTTGATGGACACCTTAAATAAAGGACTGAGGGAAGGCGAATGAATAATTCATATTGCCCAAGGAAAACCCGAAATGCTTGTAAGGATTGAACCTAGTTCCCTTGGGCTCTGCGCTGAGTCGATACCAGTTCGACCACCTCCTCTCCTAAACTTTCAGTAATTCAGATTTATTTCCATAACATCATCATCATCATACGCGCAGATTGACATTTTTTTCAGGTCATTACGCGTCATTTGATCACTGTTTTCCCGAGGGCAATTATTTTGGACAAAGTTTCGTCGCTGTTTTGAAATGCCAAAATAATGTAAATTGGGCAAGAGAGAACAACATGTTATTGACAAAAATATCCCCTCCATTATCATGCTTTCTCTCTGTGTGTTTAATTTCCTCCATAGCGTATATCCCGGGGCGAAATCAGATGGAAACAGCAATGATCTCTTGTTTTGCTGAACTCTAATGAGGTGTCTGGTTTATTCAAAGAATTCAAATTATTTTAATCCTTTTCACAAAAATAATGATAATGACAATAATAATATTTAATTATTTCTATTCCCCCCTTACTTCAGCCATTATCACCGAGTTTCCGTGCGCTGCTCGATAGCAGGCTTCAATAACAGAGAGAGAGAGAGAGAGAGAGAGAGACAGGGAGAGAGAGAGAGAGAGAGAGAAGCATCGACTATGTACTTTAATAGGTAGAGAGGTAAATAGGTGGTTTCGAATCCTGGACGCTAAAGTAGAGTAAATCGGCAGCCAATTTGCCAGAGATTTGGTCTTTTGTTTGTGTAGACTGTATGCGTTTGACGTCATAATGACAACATGACCGCAACCAAGTGAGTAGTGTTCACCTTTTTTTCCCTTCCCAGTAACACCATGACAAAATTTTATGTGTTGATACAGTGAGGTCATTGTTGTGAGTATTTTGCCTCAACGCATACAGTCTACACTGTGGGTAGAAATAGAGTGGACCCGGACCCGGACCCAGCCGTGTACAACAGGGGCGTACCTCCGGGAGAAAAAGTCCGGTACATGCCAATCCCTCTTGAAGATCACTGTGCACGGTTCCAGGCTCGCATAGTTCACCCGGCCCGACCCGTGTGTTATGAGCCGTGTTTGCCCCGGTTGTGCAAGCAGGGTTTTTCCCGGTAGTCCGGGTCAAGGGACTGAACTGTTGGGGTTTTTTTTGGTCAACGATGGACGTTTTTTACCTCAGTGTGATAACAAGACGTTCTTACGGTGAAATTGCTCCATAGAAATTCGTAGACATTTCCTTTAGATCAGTAGCACAGTGCTGAAGAGAAGATCATAGAACGTCTGATGCTTCATTCTGACGTACTTGGGAAGTCTTTCTAGATCATTCAGAAGTTGAAGCATTAAATGGCGATATTCCCCATAAATGTGTCGCAATTTGTTGATTGGGTGCACAGCAAAACGGCGTGCTCGTCGAATGTTTCTTTTCTTCCACCACCACCACAATATAAGCGCCATTTTTACATGGTGTGTTGACGTGAAAATCTATGTAAGTAGCTGGTTCTCGCCCGACTCCGTCCTGGTCTACTGTACATATGCTTTCATGGACCGGGGTAACCGTGTGAGGCACGCCGTGCTATGCACGGTCGGGTCCGGGTCCACTATATTTCTACCCTATGACTGGGTAAAATAAAGAGTCCACCGTCTATATCCATATTATGTGATTAGAGAGCTCCATTTTTATATCGTGTGATCTTTAAATTTTGTTTAAAATGGAGTTACACGGTGAAAACACATTAACAAAAGCACAACAAAAAAAATACATTAAAAAAAGAAGAAAAAAGAGAAAATAGAAAATGCCACGGCCAATCAAGCATACTAAAGAGATTCGCAGTAAATTGAAGCGCCGTGTCTGATTGAGTCGGAAACATCCACTAATTAAAGTCACTCACCAACCAACCACCTGTTAGGGATTATTTCATTATGATTTCACATTGTCGGAGTGCGCGTTGCTTTGTTGAAATCTTCATTCTTCATCTCTTCCTCCTTTTTCTTATCATATCATAATATTAATCATTTCTATTTGTTTGTCTTTGTTTATTGTTTTTGTTATAATTATTATCATCAATAATATCATGATCATTATTTTCTTAATTATCAAAATTATATTTATTGTTACTATTATTATTATTATTATTATAATTATTATTATCATCATTATTATTGTATTAATACTGATAATTATTATTATTATCGTTAATAGTATTTTTGATCATCATTATTAAAATTTTCGTTATTACAATCACCATATTATTATATTATCATCGTCGTTATTATTATCATAATTATTATCATTATCAAACTTCCGACCATTCTCATTTAAGTTTCTTGCTGTCTACGACGTCATGTAGCATGATTGAAAAAAAACCAACCACCCATAAATAAACAAACATGTCATTCCAAAGACACTTTATAAGCTTCAGTTGTAACCAATAACAAAAACTCATCTCCTTCTTACACTAATCTGTTTACTTACCCGTCCATTTCCACACTCCATCCATTCATCCAATCAGCTTTCACGATTCAAAATACCGCAGTTACCTCCCTTCCTCTCTGTTCTCGCGTTCATAATTGGCTACGCTTCCGTTCATGCACGAAAAAAGCACTTCTCTAAAATTCTCCCATCCAGGTTAATGAAAGCGAATAACTCTCCATCATCCGTTTATAATGCCAGAACGAATTAGTGTCCAATAGATTCGTTTGTAAAGCTCTTCTTGCGGTTTCTATCTTTTTAAACTGTCTATCTATAATGTTAGGTTTTTCGTTTAATTTGTTTTTGAATTATCTATAATCCATTTGATAATTTTAAGCTGAAGAGATGTTGGCTTGCTTTCTTTAGCCCTGGGACGTGAAGTCTTTTTTTCATTCTTTGTTGAAAAATTCTTCCTGGTTTGAGGCTTCGTGGTATTTAGTATTTGATTGTATTTGGACCGTGCGTGAAATAAGGATGGCTGATGGCTACAAATGAGAATTCTTTTCTAAGAGGGAGTCGAATCTGGAAGCGACTGGCGCGGTAGAATAGCTAAATTGCTAGAGCGTCCGCCTCAGAACCAGCAAGTGAGTGGTGTTTAACCCCGGCCCGTCTTACTTACGAGGTTAAATGGGGCATATGTTTTTTGGGGTTTTTTTTTGGGGGGGGGGGGGGGGTTGTGGCTGTTTTTTAAAAATATTTTGGCAACTGTTCGGCCTGGATGAGATCAGTTCAAGTTCAAGCCCTGTGTCAGTATACTGCTATTGCAGGGTGAGGCATGATGCTCTCCGTCTATCTCTGTGCGGTAGCACTTTAATTTTCAAGGTTATTTGTTACTATGTAATATGTTCATTTTTTGGACCTCCATTAAATAAAACGAAAGGCGTAGCTCTCTAGACACGTTCACCTGCTGCCACGAAGAGATAAACGGAGGGCTTACTCCAATAGTAGACAGGCACCGGGCCAACCAGTTTTAACCTTTTCACTGCCAAGGACACCAAAACCTTCAAGTTTGCCTGTTCTTATACCAGATAAATCAGATGTCAGGCTTTTTGGCATATGTCCGTTCACTGAAATCTGATTTACCTGGTAGAAGAACACATTATATATTTTTAAGATTTTGCATATTTCAGTTTGGTTAGAATCAGACCTAGCTGTGAAAGGGTTAGGGTTGTCCCCGTGAGACCGAACAGCTTCGTTGGGCGCAGGCCTCCTCCTGTCAACTCCTGACCCACTCATGGAAAGCACCAGGCGGGATGGCCGCTAAAATGCCAGTTTTGTCGTCTTTGGTTGGACGCGGCCTGGATTCAAACCACTGACCTACAGGTTCCAATGCGAATGCTCTACTTGTTGAACAACATAGCCTGCATGATTACACAATTCACAGCGGATTGGACTAGAAAGTCAAGGTATAAAGTAGTAAGTAGTAAAAAGCAGGCTGCGTAGAAGAAGTTCGAATTTTTGTTTTGCTTTTTTTCCAGTTGTTATTGTTCTCATAAATGCATGCCTGATAATTTTAGGAACACCTTAACTTTTCATCGTGTTCTTTCTTGTTCAAACCGCTCACTCTCTGAGCCATATTTCCTCCCCCTCTTCCTCCTCCTAAATCTTTTCCGCGTTTGTCTTCTCCCTCGTTTTCTTCTTCTCTTCCTTCTCCTTCTACTTCTTCATCTTCTCCCAAAGTGTGAAGCAATTCCATTTAAAAGCAATTGTCATGATATCCCAAAGGGGAAAACAAACAAACAAACAAACAAGTAAAAATAACTTCAACGACAATAATTAAAAGAAAAAAACAGGAAGCCTTGTCGCAAAAAATGTAAAGAATAATATGTGAAATAGGAAATGTAACATCAAGTAGAAGATTTCATTGAGACAATAGAATCCGTACTGTGACGTTTGGATTGATTGTAATAATGTGTATAGGAGAGAAAGAGTTGAAACGGGGAAGAAGGGAGAGAGTAGGAGGGGAGGGATAGTGGGAGATGAAAGAGGGGGAGATTAAGGGTGAGAGAGAGAGGAGAGAGAAGGGATGGAGTGGGAGGGGAGAGAGGATGGGAGATGGAAGATAGGTAGAGTAAGGGTGAGAGAGGGAGAGAAAGGGGAGAGAGTATTATTTGCGTGACTTATCGAGAGAGAGAGGGGGGAGAGATAGAGAAGAGAGCGGGGGGAGAGAGAGAGGGGGGGTAAGAGAGATGGATGCATCAAACACAATAGAACAGACACACACACACACACACACACACACAAACATGCACAAAATCCTCGAACTGCTGAAAGCTGACAAGACGCACCAGTGCGCTCACTACAGGGAGCTTTGTACAAGTGTCTTTGCACTATCGATTGGACATCAATAAATACATGCAGCGAATTTTTCACGTTGATTGTTTCTCAATAGATCGATCGAGCAATCTCTGACAGTTTTAGTGTTTAGTTAAAATTGTAGCTTTCAATTTCCGATGAAATCATTAAATAAATCAATCAATCAACTATTCATATATTATTCAACTATTAAAAAAACCACACAAAAAAACAAGATTTGCTCTTAGTGAACAGATTCATTTTCTAAGTACTTCCAAGATGAATACTATACCCGTAGTGAGGCATACGTTGTATGCACATTCAGAATATATCTATTGATCAATCGGCTCTATAGCCCACTAGGTAGAGCGCAACCCTTGAACCAATAGATCGGTGGTTCGAAGCCCTCCCATGGCATACCTGAAACATTTTAGCTGCCCTCTCGCTAGGCGCTCGGCATTATGGGAACAGTGTGCTTAAAAAAAGCGTAAAACAGGCAACAACAAAACAAACATCTGTCTATTACGAAAAGTCTGGTAAAAATCCTCACAGCCTGAATTCGAACCACCGACTGTTCGGTTCCGAAGGAGACGCCTAATCGATTCAGCTAACGGAATGGGGCTTTTATCTTTCATTCTTTTCCAGGATTTATTCAAACTTTTGACGCCACATCCAGGATATATGAGACGGATTTGCCGTTAGGAAGGTTCTAGATGTTCCGGTGACGTGACAACATGGCATAATTTACCTGTCAACACTTCCGGTTAGACCAGAATTGGGAGGAAATGAAAATGACTGCCTTGCTGGTAATAGCCTTAACCTAATGGCGGTCAAACATGGTCGGTCGTCTAAAGCATTATCTGTGTGTTTGGAATGAAAGCAGGCTGGCAGTATTGTTCGGGTAAGATAATAACGTAAGAGAGAAGAACTAATTTGGCTTTATAAATGCTGAATCTGTCAGACAGGCTGCAAGAGCGTCCGCCTTGGAACCGCTAGGTCGGTAGTTCAAATTCAAACCCCGACCTCGTCATTTAACATAAAACACGCCTTTGGTTTTATGTCAAATCTGATGGAATAAGATGAAAACCCGTCAACTCTTTAACCTTATCAAGTCTACGAATTACTTTTTTTTCTGCACCTTTCATTTAATCACTCTACCTATTCATAATGTGTGTGTAAATGCGCCCTAGTCTTTTTTCTTATTGTTTCACTTGTTTTTTTATGCTATATAAATTATTTTTGTATTTCCTTTTCTTTTCTTTTCTTTGGGGGGGGGGGGGGGGGGGGGTACAGTATTTTCCCCTGCGGGGTTCGAACCACCGACTAACTGGTTCTGATCCAAGGCGAACACTCAACCTCTATTGATTAGGGCAGCCTGTGCTGTAGGAACGTATCTATCAATCTATCTGCCTATCCGTTTATCTGTCTGTCTGTCTATCTGCCCGTCTGTCTATCTGTCTGTCTGTCTATCTGTCTGTCTGTCTGTCTACATGCCTGCCTGCCTGTCTATATGCCTGCCTGTTTATCTGCCTTCTGTCTATCTGTCTGCATGTCTGTCTACCTGCATGTCAGTCTATCTGTCTATCTGCCTCTCTATCTGTCTATTTGTATGTCTGTCTATCTGCCTGCCTGTCTACCTGCCTGTCAGTCTATTTGTTTACCTGTCTGCTTGTCTATATGTCTGTGTGTCTACCTGCCTGTCTGTCTGTCTATCTGCCTGTCTGTCTATTTGTCTATCTGTTTACCTGCCTGGCTGTCTATCTATCTGTCTGTCTGTCTATCTGTCTATCTGTTTACCTGCCTGTCTGTCTATCTGCCTGTCTAAAGTTTGATCGAATTCATAAGGTAGGACAAGCCCCGCATACATTATAAAAGGGAGCCAAGTCGATTCAGCCCATCCGGCGATTTGAGCTCTAATGCGATTTGACAATGCCGGGCAAAGGGGAATTATTATTTAGATTTAGTCGAGGGGTAATAGAAGCAGGACCTCTTTTGATAATGGAGAACAAAAAGGGTTGAACTTTTCCCCCAAGGGTTATTTCCCTTGACGGTGCCTAATCTATTTCCTCTTTTCATTGTGTGTACTCTCGTTAGGCAACAAGTCGTCTCTTGTGTTATATGTGTGCAGCAAACAGAAATGTGTGGTTTCGGTTTGGAGGAGTGCTTGCTGAACTGGTAGTGGTGCAGCACACATCTTCTTAGCAAGATTGGGTTCGATTCCTGCAGGATAGAGGCACTCCAATATTCACGCTTCACCCTGATGAAATGTAGCATTTACACGTAAGGGATTTCACATTCCTTTCATCTCCTAAACGAGCCACCCATCTATCTATCCATCTATCTATCTATCCATCTATCTATCAATCAATCAATCTATCTATCTATCTATCTATCTATCGATATTTTATCTGTCTATATATCTACAAAACAAGGCACACAAAAAAAACCAAATCCAGACACACATAAGCTCACAAACACACACACAAACAAACACACACACACACACTCACACACACACACACACACGCACACACACACATACTCACGCACAAACACACACACACATACACACACACACACACACACACACAACTTTACATTTTTAACTCCAGCAGACATAATATCCAGGCTCTGAATTACAGCACCCAGGTAATCTAAATCTGTCAGCACAAGATTATTTTAACCGTCGCGTGTTGATTGGGTTTTTCTCTGTAGTAGAAATTTAAAGAATCCAATATTTTGAATTAAGAAAATGCTGGGTTTGATCAATAAATACTTGGAATAACCTCACTGTTGTTTCAAACTACATGAAATGAAAAGCGGGGAGCACACCTAAGCAATGTGTTGACAGGGGTAAGTGCTCAACACATACAGAGGCACACACACAGACGTACATACTGTACGAATAAACCATCACAACCACACACACACACACACACACATACACACACACACACGCACGCACACACACACACACATTCACACTAACACACACACATTCTCTATCTCACTATCTCTCTCTCTCTTTCGATCTCTATCAATATTTATGTTTCTCCCGTTTTCTATCAGAAACACAGATACACAAAAAGACAAAAACACAGAAACACACACGCAAACATACTCACATGCAAACGCACAAGCGAATATGCACGACACACATTCTACACATGCATACTCACACATGATATGTATTACACACACACACACTCACACACATACACCCATACACATACACACTTTCATATTTTGCTTCAATATGTTTTATTCATTTCTTTATCAATATCTCGTGCTTGCCCGAAGAGAATTGATTTTACTTCATTCAAGACAAAGCTGGCCTTAAAGATTTAACCACTTTGTTTGCACGTGCGCGCTAAACCCCAACCGAAAAGGGTAACATTCTTGAACGAATTGCAAGATTTAAAATGTCGCAGAGCGTTCAAAGCGATTCATTTCTGAATCCTATTGACACAGAGATTTTTACATGTCATCCCCCTAAGGCGCTTTGTCATTGTCCTCGGTGGACAAAAAGTTCAAGTAAATTAAGATTTCGAATTCTTGTACTTTTCATTCTCCCATGCTGGTATTTTTTAAAAAGTCCTACCCAAATTACCATAGTAGTCCTCAGGATGTTAGAAAAGTGAAATTTGTAGAGATAATTAACTGTGTTATCTTTCTTTATCTTTCTCTCTCGCTGACTCACTTTCTCTTTCTCTTTAGTCTCTCCCTCTTTCTCGCTCTCTATCTCTCTCTTTTGTCTCTCCCTCATTATCCCTCTCTCTCCCTCTCTCACACACACTCACACAAACACACAATCATTCTCTCCCTCCTGCACTTAGCCCTTTCTTACTTCTATTCCTTTCTCCCTGACATGTCGTCCGTCGTCTGTCTGTCTATCTCTCTCTCTCGGACACACGAACACATACACAAACACACACAGACACACACACAAACACACACACAGACGCACACATGAACAAAGCATTACACTCTCATACCCTCTCTGTCTCTCTCACACACACACACACATATATACATAAATACTCAATAATATAAACACTATGTCCTTATTATCATCTGTCTGTCTATCTCTCTGTCTGTCTGTCTCTCTCTCTCTCTCTCTGACCCACGAACACATACACAAACACACACAGACACACACACAAACACACACACAGACGCACACACGAACAAAGCATTACACTCTCATACCCTCTCTCTCTCACACACACACACACACACACATATATATACATAAATACTCAATAATATAAACACTATGTCCTTATTATCATAGTTTGCGAAGATAATGAGTCTATTTATTGGAGGAAAATATTACAACTTTCATTGAGTCTCCAATTCTGTGTGGGCAAAGCACTTCCTAATGGAATGATTTGCATCAAGGACGCGCATTCATTTACAATTCTCCATTCATTCGATGATACATATTTACTTTGACAGTGCCGTAGAATATGTAGTGCGTCCCCCGCGCAACCGGTTGGTCGACAGTTCGATCTCTCGATACGTCATTCATTTTTAAAAGTTGATAAATTCTTATTAGCTGTCCTGCAAGACGCGAAGTATTCTGGTATTAGTGCTAAGACAGATTGGCATGGTGTCAGTATAATGCGTCGCGGTGAAATGTTTTCGTAAGCGAGCCCTTCGTTTGTCCATGTGAGACGGCACGTTATGTACCTCGTCTAAAGAGGTCTGTTCCCGTAAGTGCCGAGCGAAACAACAGCTAACAAAATGCCAATTTTTAAATTAATCGACGTCTTGAAAGATAATACAAAGTGGTTGGTCGGGGTTCGAACCGTCGACTCATCTGTTTCAGAGGCTGACGCTATACCCGATAAGCTACGGCATCCTATGTGTATATCCGTGCTTTTATAGTCTGTAGTTGGCTTCCAGCTTCCCAGAGCTTGCGAGTTTGTTCAATAGATCGTGGCCTGGGGCACGCCCAGTCCCCCACCCATCCAGTCTGCAGCTCCAGAATGCCCTGTTTGGACATTCGCCACTCCTCTCGGGAGCCTCTGTTGTCTCCGCAATCTTACTTCCGGCTGAAGTTTTGGTTTCTCTCTCTCTCTCTCTCTTTCTCTCTCTCTCTCTCTGTCCGGGCAGCTTGCTTGGTTAATCAACGGCTTCTTGTCGTTTGTGTTGCTGTTGTTGTCATCACTGTTGCTGTTATTGTAATTGTTGCTGTTGTTGTTGTTGTTGTTGTTCAGCCTAATACGCCGTAAGCGGATTAGAATGATGTAGAGTTTAGCTAATAATATCATTAGCTAAGAGGAGTGGTGCCCAATCTGAATTGGTAGCGCGCAGCGGTGAGCCTGCGAGGGTGTGGGTTCGATTCGAATCCTACCAGGGGTACAATGGTTCTCTTTTTATCTTGTGCAAGGAAATTAACTCCCTTCCGCTCTCCTCACCTGGGCGTAAAAATGGGTACTCGACCCACCGGTTGGGTAGTGATCAGAGGCGGGGGAGAGGGGGATGAGAGAAAAATGTACAATACAGAAACCGGGATGCGCTCCGGGTATGTTGGCCTATTGACTTTAGGAGCCTTACTCAATATTTATCGTCAGTTTTGTCTGGCTGAGTAAAGAAACAAACAGTATTTGGACTAAACAATCTATTTTTGTTAATCAACATTTGATTCAGAGTTTTCAAAATAGAAGAACTTAACCCTTTCAATGCTATAGTTATTTCAAATCTAACTTCATTAAAAGCTTCAACATTTGCCTGCTCTTTAACCACATAAACCAGAAATCAGAGGAGTGAAATATTATGCCTAAATTCTGCAATTCATGTCAGTTCACTGTAATCTGATTTACATAATATACGGAAACCTAAATTTTGAAGATTTTACACATTATATTACAATTCGGTTGGAATCAGGTAAACCAAATTCATAATGAACTTTTACCAAAAATGCTTACACTAATGCCAGGTGCATGCATGATGGGACAGCAGCTAACTCGATTGGAGATGACGTTGCCAGGGTTCGAACCACTGATCTAACAGTTCACAGGCGGACGCTCTACCTATGATCTTATATGGTAAAGCATTTTCGCTCGATGACAGCTCTTTTTATGACCCCAATAAATCTGTCTTATTCCATCATGTTCTTTGTGATGAGATTGTCGTGGATTTCCCCATGTTACAATTGCGACAACACACGCACACAATGATGATCTACAGGGTTTGTTCTCTCACGGGAATGTCTAGGAAGTGCAGTATGAGAAGAACAACGTTCTGTTTATAGCTAGATGAAATCCAGCGCGCACAGACTGCCACAGCGACGCGTCGTCATTCCAATTTCACCGCCCAAGGAAATTGGTAAATGTTGAAAGAAAATTGAGTAAATTCTTTAATTTACTCTATCTACAGCAGACAAACAGTCTCGTCTTAAAACCTTTTAAAATTTCCAAGCATCTGTCTGATCTGAGCTAGTAAATCTGTCTAGATAGGAAGGAATGCGCACGGTACAGGTTTTTTTTTATTTTCTTATTTAATTTAATTTAATTTAATTTTTTTTTTCGTTTTCTTTATAATTACGCAGTGTGTTTGCGAATGTCTAAGCAATCATGCGTATGTTTTGTTGTCTTTTTAACAACCTTCTTAACACAATTTAGGTCATATCAAAGGCGGAGCACTCTTGAAAATTTAACGCGCTGCCACACAGAGAAAAAAGGGGTCTGTCTCGAATAGATTAGCCTGTCACAGTATACGGACACCGAATCAGCAGTCTTACCAAATTTACCATGATGCCCATTCCTTGGCGGGAAAGTTGCTGATAAAGTTATGTCGAATTCAATGTGTTTCGAACCACTTGCCTACCGGTTTTGAAGCGGACACTCTGGCGATTAATTAAGCTACGGAGCCGGTAAGTTTTCTTTATGCTAATTTATTTATTGTGTTTGCGAATGTCTAAGCAGGCATTGGAAGGAACAAGGAAGGCAAGCTTTTTTTTTCACGGGAAGATAAGAGAAAAATTTGAGATGAAGATTAGATTTCTAAAAACAGATGCTACATCCCATTCCGCTCTCTATATTTCTCCCCCCTCTCTCTCTCTCTCTTTATCTCTCTCTCTCTACCTTTCATTCAATCCCTATCTCCTTCCCTCTCTCTCCCTTTTTATCTCTCCACCCCACTACCAGCTCCAGGTAAATTAAGTAGAAGCCCCCCCCCCACCTCTCCCCACCCCCACTCCCCACCTCTCCCCATCCCCACTCCCCACTTCCCCCCCCCACTCCCCCGTCGGCACCGGTAGGTCGGTTGTTTAAGCCCCGGCGACATCATACCTACGATGCTTAAAATCCACATTTTAGCAGTGCTGCCCCCGCCTCATAGATAATATGTCTATGCCACGCCTGTCGCTCGGCGTTATGGGAATAATACTGACAATACAAATGGTTGGCCTGTTTCGTGTACACTCCTTTTTACCAAACAAAATTTAACCCATCTATGTCATATCAATGGCAAAGCTCTCTAGACAAGTCAACGTGCTACCACAAAGAGAACAGCAAGACGCACGCTGTACCTGTCGAGCTATGGAACCGGTTCACTGTGATTTAGATGGTTGTGAAAGAATTATTTAAAAGAGTAGTTTGAGATAGAGAGAAGAAATATTTCACAGATTCGATTTGTAATTGTTGCCCGTCAACGCCCATTTTAAACACATTTCATGCCATATGTATGAATTGATACAAAGTTCTCTTGACAAATCAACATGGCACCACACAAAGATAAACGGTTAGGTTAGGTACTCGAATAACATCTCATCGGGTTACAGTATACTGACATGGGGCCAACCAGTCTCATCAAAACCACCCAGATAAAGATACCATAATTCCTTCATTCCTTCTGCAATCGGAAATTTTAAATTATCCCTAACTTAATTCCTGATTATCATTTATTTTTAGTTCCGCGAGAAAGAGGGAGAGAAGAGAGAGAGAGAGAGAGAGAGAGAGAGAGAGAGAGATAAAGAGAAAAAGAAAGAGAGAGAGAGAGACATATTCTTGTGAACACAATGTAGTTTCCATCTTTCGGATTAATAAAGTTGATATTATTTCATCTTATCACTTTTCTTGGGGGCAAGGCGTTGCTTATCGGAGCGGACCGGGGTGGAATGGATGATGTGGAAGTGGACTTATATTTCAAGAGTACGAGTTAAAAAACATCCTACAGTATCATGTAGAAAAAGCATATCTAAACTTGCACTTTAGATCACTGCGGAAGGATGTCTAGCGAGCTTACATGGAATGGATTCTGGCGCGGGCTAAGAACAGAATCAAAAGGTGCTGACACTTAGTCATTTCATCAATTACGCTATCGATGAAAACATCCTTTGACCTAATAACAATCGTAATAAAGTATGTAGGTCCGAGCAAAAAATAGCGAGTTTCTCTAACATGTTTTATTAGAGAGTGATGAATAAATAAATACATGAATAAATAAACAGTGCGCCTCTTTTTTAATCAATTTGTGATAATCACAATGGGGAGACGGGACGTTAGTATTGAGAGGAACCTTTAGAGACGATCTAAACGGAAATGATAATCTCTCTCCCATTCTCTCCCTTTCTCTCCCGCTGTCTCTCTCTTTTTCTCTCTCTTTCTCTCTCCCTGGCTCACTCTTCTCTCTGTCTTTTTCTCTCTCTATCTCTCTCTCAAATACACACACACACATACACACATACACACACACATACAAACACACACCAACTCAGACTGACGCAGGATCTTGAGTTGTTTGCTTTCAATTACGCCTTCAGGTCAGTCTATCCATAGTGGAGTGAGAGAGAGGGAGTTCCGTTCTCAACGATCTACAGAGATATCTTGATAACCATGTTCGTTTAGCGTGAAGTGAATGTGACATTTCTCAATTATTTGATAAATAAACGCAGTGTATGAACAGAGAATAGGTACATATACATAATATTTTGGCTCTGAAAGACTTCACAACACAACGATGTTGTGGTGAGTGGAGACGGACCCATGAAGAGTCCTCGTCTCGGGATAAGTATGTAAATTGATGGCCAAATAAAAACACTCTTTTATCAAACTTAACAACACATCCATAGAAACGTGGGCAGAAAGCACTGAAAATCATTGGAAATGAGCCATATTTAGAAAAAAAAAGGCATTGCAAACACGAGACAAAGCCATAGAAAGCAGAAAAACGGGGAAATAGAATGTCTTGAGCCTGGATGAAGATTGGAATCTCATTGGTTTCGTGGCAGGTCCCAGATTCGAAAAAAAATAATTTCGAATCGGCCGCGTCATACCCACGACGTTTTAAAATCGGCCTTTTTGCAGCCGTCAAGCCCGACGCTCGTCGACTTAATTAACACTTTTTAATTTCTAGGACATATTAGCCCGGTGTCAGCCTACTGTGACTGGGTGAGACTATAAAATGAGGACCGCTTCATTTATTTCTTTTCACTTTTTAGCGTGTTCCAACTTTTCATATGACCTACATTATGTCAAAAAGAATATCAAACAGACAACAAGCAAGCAGGCATGGCTTAAAAGCATAGACTAGATGTCAGTACGATATGGCTCAATGACTGTAATCTCAGGAGAAAGATGACGGGAGGGGGGGGGGGGGAGCACTGGCAATCTAAATCAACAATGAATTGCAGCAAAACTGCTCACCCCTCCCCCTCTGCCGTCCATTTTTCTCCACCCATCTACCCATTCATCTATTCGACCATCTACCCATCCATCCATCTACCCATCTACCCATCCTCCCACCCACCCATCTACCCATCCATCCATCTACTTGTCCATCCATCTACCAATCCATCCATCCCATGGATCTCCTAGCTGTTAGAAGAGAGAGAGAGAGAGAGAAAGAGAGAGAGAGAGAGAGAGACCAGACCATGTAATCAGTCGGCCATTAGGATGGAATCATTATGATAGGCATTGCACAAAGACACGATACAAAAGGCAAGTATATCTCTGAGAACCGATCTCCATCCAATTTCTCTCTATCTACTTCTCTCTATCTCTCTTTTTGTCTTTCTTTTTCTGCTCAGTCTTTCTCTCTTCCTCTGTCTCTCTCTCTCTCTCTCTTTCGATCTCTTTTTGTCGTTCTTTTTCTGCTCAGTCTTTCTCTCTTCCTCTGTCTCTCGCACTCTTGCTCTCTCCCTCTCACTTTGTTTCTCCCTTTCTCTCTCTTTCTTCTCTATCTCTGTTTTGCTTATAGAGAATTTTAAGGCACACTCAACTGCTAAGGTCATATTAACGCCCAGGGATAAGAAATGATAGGCTAGTTACACACACACTCACTCACTCGCTCTCTCTCTCTCCCCCTCTCTCTCCCTCTCTTTCTTTGTACCTCTAATTCTTCTCTTTCTATCTATTTATCTTTCCGTCTTTCTTTGGAGTTATTAAAGAGGAGGCAAAATGACCAGGATGGTAAAGTGGAAAAGCGATGGAAACCTTATGGACATCGGGTTCGAATCCTCCCATAGCCACTTTTCCACCTCCCTATTTTGTCTGCTCTCATATCTCTGTCCTATTTTTCATCACCTGGCTAATTTCCTGTGATCCCAATTCTACAATAAAATTGTTGTGAGCGCTGAGTCAAAATACTCACAACAATGAATAGCAGCATTGTACCAATACCCAAAATTGTTTGATGGTGTCTTTAAAAGGCGGAAAATAAAAACTATATCTATATCCACTTGTTGTTGAGGGCATGTTGTGATTATGACGTCAAAAGCGTACAAGACTACTACACAACTTCCTACATCATTGCTGAGCTGTCTCACTAATCGGTCTCATTTCCAATGCTTTCCAGTTCTTGTTTCCCACCGTATTTACTACACGATTCTCCCCCTCTCTGCTACCCCTCTTTCTCTCCCTTCTACCCCCCCCCTCTCTCTTCTTCTCTCTTCTCTTCTTACTCTCTCTGTCATTCCTCCTCCACATTTTGTCTCTCCATCCTCCATCCCTCTCCCTGACGATATCCTCCCTCCCCATTGCATCCCCCCTTTCCCTATCTCATGTCATAATATTGACTCTTTCCTTCATTTCTTCCACTCCCTCCTCACGTTTCCAGACAAGGGGACAGGCTTTGTCACACCTAATCACTCATTCATGTCAGACAATTCAATCACACACCCAATCCCAAACACACACACACACACACACACACACACACACACTGCTTTCTATTATCCCGCAGCTCAGTAAGTAGAGCGTCTGTTTTAGTACCGGAAGGTTGGTTGTTCGAACCACGGTTTGGTCATACATAAGACGTTAACGCTGTCCCACTACGCCCTCTCAATATGAAAATGGTACTTTGATCAGTTGGTCAGGTGCCAGTATACAGTTACTTGGTGCGTAAATCGAATGAGCCCCCCCCCCCCCCCCTTTAGTTTCTCTATGTGGCAGCACAGATACGAATCAAAGAAAGCAAGAGGATGGCCAAGGCTTGCAGTCTTGGCCAGGCAATGGATGCCATGGCAGGGTCTATCACAGGCTTCCGGGAGAGAGTTATTTATAGCGGCACTCTCCCCGATCAGATTGGGTTCAGGTGGTA
>JAUEKZ010078548.1:0-29736 GCA_031471865.1 Melibe leonina | reverse complement strand
TCAAGCCCAACTGAATTATATGCAAAATCTTTAAAATGTACGTGTTCTTATACCAGATAAATCAGATTTCAGTGAACAGACAAATGCCAAAAGCCTGACAGGCAAGTTTTGAGGATTTTGGTGACCTTAGCAGTGAAAGGGTTAACGTCTAAGTGTGATGCAACCAGGATTAGAACCCCGACCTACCGGTTTATAGACTGACACTCTGCCACTTGAACTCTGGAGCAGGTTCTCTGCATATTCTAAGCTTGCAGGACAATTTCACTTTACCACAGCACAAACTTAGCTAACATAACATACAAAACAGTTGTGTGCGTATGCTTGTTAAGGGGGCACTGGAGGGAGAGCTGGAAAAAGTGAGATGACAGATAAAGCCAAAAGGGAAGAAACAGAAGTACCGTAGTGCTCACCAGAGGCGCCCGCCAAATGCCCGCATCACGGTTCTGTTGGCACAACAGGCAGGACCAAGACTGAATACGTAAACAGTAACGGTTAACAGACACAAAATCACAAAACAGCCCTGTGTGCAAGTTTGACATCATTAGACAGAAAGTGAAGCAGAAAGAGAAGAAACGAAACAGTTCCCAGCAGAGCTGCCCAGCAACAACTCGCCAAAGTCGACAGGGACAGTCAAAAGATAAGGCACAGAAGTACGGAGTCAGTAGCCAGTTGGAAAAGATCTTTCTTAACATCAAGACAAAAATAAGGAATTCAAAACAGGTGGTGTGTACCTGATATAATCTGGAGTTTTAATTTTTCAAGCTAAAATAATTAATTTGTTTACGACTATAGTACATGAGGATGGGAAACCTCCTAAAATGATAATGGATGAAGTAACAAAGGATTACAGTAGAGCACACTTGAAATAAAAACAGGTACAACTTTAGGATATAATAATGATATAACTAACACATTTCTGTGCCCTGATTTATTTTTTGCAACATTTTTTCAATAAGTTATTATTTATATCGATCCATGGGTAAAACAAACATTCTTTCATGCATAATTTGTAACATCAGTGTTCTACCGTGGTAGGTAGACAATGAGGCAGGGAGATGGCGGAAATGAGAACTTCTGTGGGAGCCCTTGACCAGTGATCTGAAGGGGCACGACAGCCAGTGCAGACTGTCTGAGTGTTACGCCAATGTGTCTGCATCTCATTATCACTGGGTGAACGATAGGGAAGAAAGAGAGAGAGGGAGAGGGAGAGAGAAAGAGAGAGAGGGAGAGAAAGAGTGAGGGAGAAATAGAAGGGGAGAGAGAGAGGGGGGAGAGAAAGAGAGAAGGAGAAATAGAAAGAGAGAGAGAGAGACAGACAGAGAGATAGATGAGCTGCTGTGTAATATCAATGGACATGGTAGTGAGAGGCTAGTTGAGCAGGGGTACAATATTTTTTTTTACACTTTACATGTATGTACTGGCATCTTATTCTTATTGGGGTTGACGGGGACGCGAGACACCCAAGTAATGAGAGAGATGGGATGATGGCCAGTAAGTAGACCAGGTAAGAGTTAAGAGTTTGCCATGATAACTCTAGCCCACTGGTGTGTAGTGGAGAAAGCGTATGTTTTATTTTAATACTTTTCTTTAATTGGTTTCGACACATGGTGCTGTAACTGGTCTGGGATGCCAACCCACTTTGACTTTGATGAGTTTTGACTGTTCCTTTTTTTCACATTTTGATCCACTTATTGTTTAATATTGGTAACAGTGCAAATATATACCCACAATGATTATATCGACATCATGCTTATATTGACATGGCACTAAAGTCCACTTTTTAAATATATGACTTCACTTGACTTAGTGCTGTTCATTAGCTAGATCATGAGACTTGCAGTCTTAGCAGACTTTGTTATAAATTATATCTGTGCAGAAAAAGTTTCCATTCCCCTCAGGTGGCAGCTATCTCTTTCATCGCATTGGTTAAAACTGGAGGTGTTGTGGCCAAACTGGTAGTGACGCAACACAGAACCCAGGAGCACCAGGTTTGACTCCTACCAGTGGCTATTTGATTTTTCATTTGGCAAGGAAATTTTCTCCAATTGCCTCACCCCACCGGGAGTAAAATGGGTACTAATCCACAATTTGGGTTGAGGAAAGTAATCTGCAATAGACCAGTGTCCTATCTAGAGGGTGGCAACCATTGTCATTTGTCCGCTTCACGCTACAGAGACCAGGACAAGCTTCAGCTCAATGGGCTACTAGACTCTCTAAACGACTTACTTTATACTTTTTTTCTTTTTTCTTATAACTTTTGCTTTCTTATATTTCAGGTCTGATTTACAAGAAAGAAAGACTTTGGCTTAAAATTCAAACGCAATTTCAAATTTCAAACAACTGTCAAGACATCCCTTTGGGAATTTCTACTCTGTCTGTAACATTAAGGTCATATAAAGTAGGGCCAGCGGACAATATTCTCGCACTTCCTAAGCAAACATCGTCCTTGTAGAAAACGGCAAACTGGCCAGGTGTTATGGCCCTCATTGGCTGAGACAGTTCCACTTTGCAGCTCCCATCACTGGCAACGACTGCGGAGCAGGCAATGAGTGGATGCTTGTGTTGGAATCTAAACCCAGCTTCAAATGTTCCTGATTGGTGGACAGAGAGGGGCGGAGCTTGTATCCAGTGACAGGCGTCTGTGGTGAAATGCTGGGTGAAGAGAGCCGGGTGTTTTGTGCCTGGAGCCTGCAAAAAACAAAATTTTTACCAATACTATTGGAAAACATTTTTTGCAACAATTATAATAAGTGATGCTCAACGTAAAAAGACCAAAAAGGAGTAAAATAACCAGATTTATAGAAACAAAGAAGAAAAACAAAACAACCAAATAAGAAGAGGTAAAGAGGAGAAAGAAAATTGGCATCACTGTATAATATGCTATAAGGATTCCTTTTCTTCACCACAAGGTAACACAAAGATAGAAATAACACACAACATGATGAAATTAAAAGTTTGAAAGCACTTTGTAAAAACTGGATTATTAACAATTCAAACGATTCTAAAACAAATGAAGAGTGAGTATTGATACAGATCAGCCTTGAAGACAGAGCAAGAAAGAAAAAAACAGTGTACCAACATGAAAAAAATAAACGTATGTCTAGATCCAGGCCTGGAATATAAATTGGAATTTATCACTGGTCTCGCAGTGAAAGAATATTGTCCGCTGGCCCTTAAAAAAAACAACCAGAGAAACAAATATGGTGAATGTGCAAACAAAAAGCAAAGAACAGGATAGACCACCCATTCACCTAACAAACAAACAAACACACAAAAATACATAGGGTAAATAAAGTAAGAATAGGTATGTAGTTACCACTATAACCTCTCTTGTGTCCGGTCTCACTTCACAGACAAAGTAGGCATGTGCTTTCCCTGGTATGTGACAGCGTTGGCCAAGAGTCCAGTAGTGAGTGCCTGTATCAAAAGCAGATGATGGACATTGAAATCTTGACCACAACATGTGTTTATTCTGTTTGTGTTTTCATTTTTTTTCTATTATCATTTTTCTCATAGACTACAGTTGGTTCTAATTCTTTTCCCTCAAAACACTAAGGAATGGGAAAGACATAGTGCACAAAATGGCTTAGCAAGTTAAAGGTTAACCTAAAACTTAACAAAATATGTTGCTCATCACAATTACAATATCACAACTGATTTGTATTTAAATTTTTCTACAGCACCTACTGTCTAATTTTTAATCTTCATCTATGTTTAAATCTCAAACAAAATATTCAAATCCAATCCTCCTGTTCTTAATTTTCACATTTTCTTTGTTTTACACATCACTGGTCCCAACCTCTTTGTCAGAGCAAGGATGAGAAATACACGTTAGATTTATACGTGTCAACCCATGGTAGAATAAACAGTCACTATGGCAAAGAATAAGATAAGTGGATCTACCTTTGTGGTTGCCAACAATATGGCCATTCTCTACGTCCACAAAAGGTCCTGGTTTAGGCTGTATATACTGTTGAGGAAAAATACAAAAAGATGGAAATAGGATATAAATCTCATACATATATATCAGTATCTAATTTGTAATAAAAATTTCCAGTTCCTCATTACAATAGAACTCAGATACAGTGGGACTTTTGGGACCGGAAGAAAATCACCCTGTAGGCATATTCCCCTTATAGGAATGCAAAGGAGAATTACCGAAATTATATACGCATATAACAAGTTAACCAGGTTATGTCTGATTACAAATTGAGCCACAGGATATCTGACACATCCCTGCAGCCAAACATAATCAATCATAGAGCCAGGACGGAGAGACACTTTGGATCGAGGCAAAAGCAAGCAGATGATCAGCCCACTGTGCTGAATCTTTGATGGTGTCAAGACATTTTTGGTCTTTTTCCTTTGAATTAGTCATTCAAAATTTTCTTTTGCCTCTGTGTTACCCTGTCATTCAAATTGAATGAGAAGTTGTTGCCACAGTAGGCATTGAAAAATACAATAAAAATATAACTTGGGGTCTCACCTGCTCTATAAAGTCATGGAAATTCCTTGATCCTATGAAGCAGATCCCCATGCTCTGAATAAAAAAGCAAGTGAAATATTGTTCACAAAAATGATTAAACAATACTAAATCTAGTGCTGGAACTTTCTTTACAGACATATTGAATACATACCAAACAAATGTTGAAAATAAATGTGCTCATGCTATACGTTACGAATTCGAGAAAGTAAAGATGAAAACCAAAAAGTTTGACTATATGATAATAAATATTCTATTATACCCTTTTTCCATATCCATCTCAAATCAATGAACCCTAATGCCGAATATATTTGGTCACACTTTGCAATAGCCTGGTGTGGATAAGAGTGTACATTTTTATACAGTCGTTGCACAGTTCTGTAGCCCTTGTCTTTAGTATTTTAGAAGGTACACAAAAACTGTACTCAATCACTTTTTCTAAAGGCATTTTCCATTGATATACATAATGATTACTTGATCGAAAGTCTAGACAAGGTTTATAACGGTCGAAGGGATAAGAGGTAATTAAGAGGACTGATAGTGATTTGTAAGATAAAAATAATGAATGTGACTATGAGAAAAAAAAGTCCATTATGATTTTTCTTTAAAAAGAGCTCATTTTCATTTAATTACTTTTAGAACTGGGTCTTCCGGTTCGTATTGGGCATTCTAAAAGTTGTCAGAAATTCAGTTTCATGGTTTAGGCTAGAGAGTCATGTAAAATGTACTAGTTAAGATAGATTCTTCAAAATCAATATATACAAAAGATTGAGTTTGGATTTATATTGGGAAATTTTTTTTGAACTCATAGCTTGTGAGGCTGATTTTTTAAAAAGAATTCTCAAAAAATGACCCAAAGTCAAAGTACCAAGGCTCGGGTGACCTTCGGCAGGAAAATGGCCAGGGTTTAGTAAGTTAATAATTTCTATTGTCAGCACTTTGTGATGGGCATCTACAGATTTGAACCAAAACAGATTAGACCACAGCAAGACTTAGTAGTTGGTCTGTTGGAAGAACCATAAGCGTCCTCAAACATTGGATGATGCTGTTTGCTGAAAATCCTGACGGGCTAAGTGCTGGTCACATTTCAACAATCATCATACGTAACTATCCTTAATTAGAGATAACGAAAGTTAAAATAGCAAGGCAATAGAAAGCAATAAAGAATTATATAGTCCATATTCAGTCACAAATGACTTGTGGAAATGTTTTTTGTCTTAGGCAGATTGTCTCACCTCTTTCTTCCTGGCTATCTTTTCCATATTTTCAGAGCTTGCAATGGCCTTAACCTCTGACTTCTGAAGATGGCCCAAGGGAAAGAGAGACCTCCTCAATCCCCATTGGTTGATTTGGGACAGGAAGAACGTTTGGTCTTTTACACTGTCTGCTGCACACAGCAATTTGACATCTGGAAATAAATTTTAAGAATCAGTATCCGCAAAGTAGATATAACAGAAAAGTGAAATGTCATGTTAGCACCGTAAATGACAGGACCTTGGGAATAACATCATTTATCAAAATCTCCAGATTTTTTTCTCTCTTTCACATTATATAATATTAATAATAGAACAGAATGACAAAGATAAAAATGATCCTTCATGGAGCACTGAAAACACTCAGGTACACAGGATGATGATGACTGTATTCTAACTGCTGATGATAAAATTAAATATTAGTCTATGACTCTTTTTCCAAGAAAAGAAAACCTTCCAGTAAAGAAATAAAAGGAAAACAAATGACATAATTTTATATGTTTCCAAAGGGCAATAACAAGTAATTGAATAACAGGCTGTGTGTAACCAGCAGAATTAGACCCTGTTTTTAGCATCTACATAACTAGTAGTACAATAAACTGATTGCGTGTGTTTATCTGTTGTGACTATTTTGGTGAACTGCAATGGGTAAAAGCGAGGTCTATTTCATAAAGGAAAACTTGTGTCTATGATTTGCTATAAACTGCTGGTTATGTGAACCATTATTAAATGCCTGGGCAACACATCATCAGAAACCTATCACTTTCACTGACCCTTTCAATGCTAAGTTTCTAATCAAACTAAAAAGATCTATCAAAATCTTCAAGATATCACTATTCTTATACCAGATAAATCAGAAATAATATCAATCAGTTAACTTAAATCTGATTTATCTGGTAGGACATGTACTTATTCAAGATTTTCCTTCTTTCAAAAAGGTTAGAATCAGACTCTACTGTGAAAGAGTTAAACTCTACCTTCATTGGATTCTCGGAAGCCTTCTTCCAGGACTTTAAATCCAGCAGAATTCCTAGCGTAATGGCCAGTGGCCACTGCATCAGCTTCCAGTTGAGACACTGCATGGTGGATAAAGTGGCGGAATTTGATCTGTCGATTGCACAGAATATCTGGGTTTGGTGTGATACCCGACTCATAATCTGATACCATCTCACTGTGCAAAGCAAAGAGAATGCAAAGTCAAACACTCACATTATCATTTGAGTAACAATCCTGATTTCTTACTTACTTAGTATTTTAGTTTCTCATTCCTTTAAAAACGATGAAAAATTTGACAATTAGTACCATGTAAAAAAAAACAACCATTTCATACTTATTATATAATTCATAAAAAAAGACTCAGGGGTTTCATACAGACAGAGTTGATGGAACAAAGCAAACCAACCTAAACACCTCATGCCAGTACTGCTTGACAAAGTCCACCGTGTAGAGAGGTATGCCAAGAGTTTTACAGACCAAAGAGGCATCTTCAAAGTCATCCTCAGCGGAGCATCTACCCTTCTCATTTCTGATATCCCAATTTTTCATAAAGAGGCCAACCACATCATAACCTGGAAAAAAAAAAAAAAATAATAAGGTTGTTATGTTATGAAATATAAACACTTATGTCAGAGGAGAAGTTTAAAACGTTGTCATTCTCAGACCTCAATTGCTATCATCTCTACAACAATGGAAGATTCTCAAGCAATAAGAAACTGATACAGTTATTTATATAGGATCAGGAAATAACATATATACAGCACAACAACAAAAAAGACAAAGAAAATACAGCATATAACAATAAAACCACAAATAAACAACCCCCACTTCTCACTCTTTGTTTAACTCTTATCGTATTGATCATTTGCCTTAATAAGCAATAGAGACATAAGATTGGTGAATTTTAATTGCTTAAGACAGCCTAAAACTGTTTTAAATCCTCTTCTCTCTCAAATAAAAAAAATCTAGAGGGTGTGAAACAAATCATAAAAGTCACATATACATATGCTATGATAAACTGCGTTGAGCCATGTAAGGGCCAAAGGTCATATTCAATGTTTATAAACAAAGGATATCATAAAGCTGGTATGATGTAACATCTTTCCCAAGTCACATTGATAAGATAAAAAGTGCAAATGGAGCGTAAGATAAAACAGCTTGTTCATGAGGTGATAGATAGTGTAAAGGACTTTTCCAAAGAAAAGCTTTTTAAAATAGAACAGCTCTTTACTATTTCAGTTCAGTTGTCTCATTTTCTTGATACAGAGCTCTTCTTTTCCTTACAAAACATGTGTGTGCCTAGATTTTGCTTTTTTAAAAGTTTTCTGATGATGTCACTTTCTATGTTAAAGTCATTGTGAAATGACATACTAACCTCTTTTCAATAGTGAGTATCTAGACATTCAAGACATTTGATAGATCCTTGCAGCCCAACATATTCAATCACAGATGCAGAATAGAAACTTCAGATCAAGACAAAAGCAATCAGGTGATCAGCCCACTGTGCAGAGTCTTTGATGGTGTTAAGGTTAAAAACTCTGTTGGTCTTGCTCCTTTAAATTAGCCAAACAACATTATATTTTGCCTCTATCCTTAAAATTAAATGAAAATATCTACACATATTTTTCACCCATACGGTACCTTTTCTTTTCAAGAGCAAGGCAGATACAGCACTATCCACACCACCAGACATGCCACAGACAACTCGCTTTGCTGCTCTCATGATGTGCACCATAACTGTTAAGGATTGGTTTCACATCCAAGGTTGATATTGCTCATTCTTTCACCTGGAATTTTAAAACATTTCAAGCAATAAAAAAAAAAAATAATCACATCCACAGGAAGAGATAGACCCCTATAGTCTAACATAGATATTTTCCTCAACATTCTTGAAAAAAAATTATTGGAATTAATTCTCACACTCTAAATATCATTTTACGTCCATAAATTGGAAAAAAGAACAAAATTGATAGTCTACCCCAGTTCATTTGAGATATCCACCTAGCAACAAGCTTCCATTTTCCCTTCAAATCTTGTGTGAACGAAAATAACGGTACCAAAATGACTGTTTTGTCCTCAAAAGAAAAATCCATTCAACAAGGTCTACTTTCGATTTCATCTCCCAGCAGTCCGAGGTTGATGTTTTTAGAGACACAAATCCAGGGGCGTGAACTCTCATTCATTTCTATCACATCCTAAAGAAAAACAAAGTGTACATTTGGCAGACAAAATCAACTTCACTCACCAAGACTCAACCTACATTGATACCTATAATGCCAGAGATTTGTGTATTTGATTTCAGCAAACAACATAATGGAGAAGCTTGAGACAGAAGACCCTCTCTGTAACGATGAAGAGATCTATAAGCTCCTGTCTCATTTTGTGAATAGCAATCATCGAATCAAAAATGCTGATATCAAGGTAAGAAGTCGAGAAGAACGACAGTTAAGGTAGGAATGTACTGGGCAAATAATATAATATAGACTAATTCTATTCTATAATTATTATTAGATATGATTTATTAAAGGATTGGTTTCTAAACTTGCAATTTACGCTTTTACTTTTGTGTGTTTTTGCATGCATAATAAGTCCAGACTTTATTATCCATTGTCTGATTCCAAATCTTTCTTTGTTTCTTGAATTCTTTATCTTGATAAGTAAATGAAAAAGTTCATTTCCAGACCAACCATGAGATCTCCATATCCTGGTATTCAAAATACACTTGACTTCTAGACCAAGAGATCTGAAAATTTATGATCATCACAAAACTGGATGCTTACACCCACTTTGCCAGATCTAGTCTTGAATTGGGGTCATGTGACTAACATATATTTGTTTTTTATAAGTCTTTAGGAATAAAGCTCTGGTTCCTGTACATCTGTCATCCCAGGATTGTATGTTCTGGCTATGTGATTTTTTATTTGATTTCATTTGCCTCATTCTAATATATATTGATTTCTCTTCTAAAACAGGGTGAAACATGCATGGAAAAATGTATTCTTCTTTTTTCCAAAGATTACAAGTTTACTGTGAGTATCAAAAAGAATTTTTTTTTAAATGGATTGTTAGAGCGACTGTATCTTGAATAGTATGGTAGAGTACTGATGACCTTGTCTATTAAAGCACTGTTTAAGTCCCAATAAACAAATAAGATAGTGGTAATTCATAAACTTTCCAGAATACAATATTGCACAACTGTCAGTAGGTCAGGTTAAACTATTTATAAATTTTTACTCACTCATTCTCTTTTTGTTTCATGCACAGTATGCACTTTCTTTCCTTTTTTTCAGATTGTGCCAAACTTGAATGGAGAGCTATGTTCCCACTATCCGATGAAACTCATCATCACCGAGTTTGAAAAGTCTGGACCGTTAACAGATGAACAGTGCGTAGAATTGTGAACAATTATATCATTGGGAAATATACCATGGAATTACTTTAAACCGGAAAATACCATAAACTGTAAAGAAATCGATAAGTTGTACAATTTTCTTCTTTGTCTGTGTACCCTCAAGTACGATAAACCGAAATTCTTCTAAATCGAAATAGCTTGAAAGAGATCTTTTTCCTCTTTTTATCATTCTTTATCATCTTACTTCTTTGTCTTATTTTATCCTTGCCCTCTACCCTTGGCCTATCAACAACTCCTCCAGTTTTACATATCCACGGGTCTAGCCAATCAACCCCCCGCCCCCCCTCTATCTTCTCCACTTGGGCCTGACCAACGCTGGAAATCGCGCACACGGCTAAAAGAGAGATGTTCTCCTCACTCGCTCCTTAATTGTTACGTATCACACTGATTGGCTTTTCAACAGATGGGTCCTATCAGTGTTGACAATGCCTTTTCATTTCCATATCCTTAAGAGTCCTCGTTGGTGGTGAGGGGGAGGGAGTGTGTGTGCGTACATATGTGCGTGTGTGCTTTTGTTGTTAGGTCTTCGCACTTATACTGCATAGAGGTGTGTAGTGTGTAGAGAAATTAGCATTGAGACATTGACATGCGGTTTCATTTCCTCTTTTGTCTCACAGTCAGAGTCACTGCGCATCACAAATCTACAAGAACTTTATCATTTTATTTTTAGCTTTACTTAGCAGTAGAAGATGTCTAAAACAAAGCACTTTGCATACACATTGATGTTTTAACACAAAATTCTATCCGAAGTGGACGAAAAGAACTTAGGCAAGACAGAGATCGGTACAAAACACGGCATCCCGAACTCAACTGTATCTACAATTTTTAAGGGCAGGAAGAAGCTAACGAAGGCTCACAAAGAAACGAAGTTTAGTCCAACTACACCAAGAAGATGAAATCATGCCAGGGCAAGGAAAACGCAATTGTCGGGACCTGTTAAATTTGCAAATTCCTGAGATAGTTGCCACCCTTGAAAAATACCTAAAAAAATAGCACTTACTCTAAACCAAAATGCCTTTAAACCGAAATGGTTTAAAGTAATTCTACTCTATATATATTTGCAAATGATTTTCGTTGAAGTGAGCTTAACATTTTGTCTAAAAAATAGAGTTAGGTGTCTGATTAAAACATAGATTGATGACGACTGAATTACTTCATAATGTGTCAGGCATCATATTTTTTTGGCAATAGCCACTTGAGTATTTGGACATGTGTAGAGATAGTCTTTTGTTCGAATTTGTCTACTTTTCTACCTCCCCATTATTTATACTTTCTATGTTGTTTTTTCTTATCTGCACTGCCAATAATTATTCTGTTTATATCTGGTTCATTTTCACTACTTTTCAATGCCTTTTTTTTGGTTTCCTGTCTACTCAGTGTTGAATCCAGATACAGTGGACATGAGATCTTCCAGATGATGAAGCATGCTCGATGTGCCAGATGCCGGTCTCGATTTGTTGTACCTGTAATCTTTTTCCAAGGGAAAGTAGGTTCTGATCATGACATGTGATTTTATAATATAACAATTTAAAATCACTCATGACATTGCTGCCAAAAAAAAAAACCCCAAAAAAATTTACCCTTGCATTATTATCAAGCATCGCCGAAGGTTGATAAGTGTCACTGGAATGATTGGTCTTTGAAAATTAAAGAATGGGTCTAATAAGGGATAATTTAAACAGCTAAAGAAATGTAAAATGGTGATCAAGTTTGACTCAATTTTCAGTATAAACCCGCTCTGAGGAATTATGTATCTTCATGTGGAAGTTGGTGGTTAATTGATTTGTAATAGCGAAGATTGCCAAGCCTGTCCTCTACTATGAAATGATATTGTTAAAGACTATGTTTAAAACCGGGATAAGCTCTGGGTCTATGGACTATTAGGCTCGAAAGGACTTATTTTTATTTAAGTATTCTCTTTTTCTAAATCATTGGATTGTAATGAAACTGTTGTCACTTCAAAGAGTCAGATCTATGTTCTTATGATACTTGTAGGCACATAGCTTCCCATCTGTATGGAAAATTCTTCTACTTTTATAAATTGGGTAGTTTTTGCTGAGTACTATCTTGGTAAAATTTTATACAATTACTATTGTCTGTTGAAAACCGTATTGAAAAAATGACATAGAATCTTAGCGGAATAAGTATAAGGGTTTGTTGATGAATATTTGGAAACAAATTTAACCAACTGCATGGAATTTTTTTTTCTTTCGAAACAGCATATTTGTAGGTCTGCAACTTTGTCTGGTGCTGCTGAAATGTTTGGGCGGTCAACCACAGATTATTTTATGTCAAGTAAGGCTTCCTGTGCAAGGTTAAGATAAGATAAGATAACTCTATGAATCCCTCTGCAAGGAAATTTACAAGTCATTTTACTCTCAAAGATATACATCATAAAATAGGAAACATAGATAGAGGATCTATAGTATTGTAAAATATTTGTTAGGAAGAGAAGGAGAAACTAGTAAATGGAATAATCAAATAAGTGATATAAAAATCAATTGGTTCATAAAAATTTTAATCATAAAATAGACAAAACAATGAGTAATAAAATAATGAATAAGAAAGACATAAATAGATGGATTTGGTATTTTGAAAATCAAACTTCTCTCTAGTAGTAGTAGAGTCGTATGGCGGGGTATAATTTATGCCACCCCCACACCACCAGTAACCCAATCATGGAATCTGTCGTTACATTCGTACACCGATTTCTCTCTTCTTTCTCAGTACGAAATTAAAGAGTAAATTTTTTCCCCAAATTTCTGAAAATGTTAATGTTTGGAGCACAGAGCAACTACTCAGATGCACCCGTCTCTCTCTCTCTCTTATTGATGACATAGGTGGGACAATGTAATTTAGCAGAGTGTTGTAACTTTTATATTGGTATAGGTAATATAGTTCATAGAAAGTTACAAGAAAATAATCATTAAAAGACTATTGTGGCATGTATGTAAAAATACATATTATGTTCTTTTATGTATTTTTATATATATATGTAGTCACAATTTTCTATCTGTGTTTGCTTTTCACCAATGATAAAACAAGGGTTCGATTTTTCACCAGATCAAAACACTTCATCAGCTCAGGGGAATCCTGACTTTGGGTGAGTAAAGAGATGATGATTTAAAATTTTAAGAGATACCTTGTCTGTTACATACCATTTAGTGAAAGGAGAGATTGTGAAGTTTTTCCTCAGTCGCTTAAAGATTGCCTTTGAAAGTGAAGAGACATCTGATCTATTCAATCATCGTATTCAGGCTAATGATAATTTGATAATGGACTCATGAAAATAAGTTAATTGTTTAATGTGTATTTTATGAAAATGAGAAATGAAGGTGTGAAAGGATGGAGTGTGAAAAGTGGTTTTTTTCCCTCTTTTGTAGTTTCTTTGTAATTCTCCATTGTGGAGCACAGACTTTGTTGCTGTCTGTTGTGTTATAAATCTCCTTTGTATCTGAGTCAACCACTCTATCACTGTGACCCTTTCATCTCTCTTCCTGTTTCTTGCTGTAAAATCTTAATTGATACATTTCACAGACATCAAGCTATTTCATTTTTTGTGTGTATAAGCTTGAATTTTTTATAATGAAATATATATTTACATATATTTTTTTTTTGGTAATTGTAGGAGACCAGATATGTTTGACAAGTTCAGAGGACATGACATTCAATTGCTGAAGCATTTTGAAGTAAAGAATATCTGCGACTTGATGGTGGAGAAGAAGAAAACAAAATTTGGGTTACCGTAAGTGCTATTATTCTCTTTTGCTGTGTACTTTTATCATGACCATGGTTAATCACTGTAAGATTCTGGTATTATGTAGTTCTAGAATAAGTTATTGAGTATTTTTCAGAATGCGTTTTTTTGGGTGGTGGTGGGGGGTTTATGCTATTGAATAAGATTAAGATTTTTAAGCACATTTTGTGTAAAAATCTTTTTAAAAGTTTATTTTAACCACTGTTTGAAACTGATGCACTGTCCAGCAAAGGGTGGTTGCTTTTACTTGACACCTGGTCAAACCAAACTTGTAGAACGTTCTATGCTTTTGCGAAAAAATGGATGTTTCTATCTCTACTGGGGTTGGTTTATTTTTCCTTTTCTTTTTCTTTTTTTATTAGAGACCAAAGTCAATGGAATATAACATAAAATTCCTTGTAAATTGCTATGAATTAGTCTATTTTATTTGCATGTATTTGTTGATAAATTGTAACATTTTTGTAATCTGCTTCAGGTTGACTTCATCTGAAAAGGTTGATAAAGAGAATCGCTACTCAGACTTCTCAATTTTGGGCATGCCGTATCCAGGTAAGACTATGAATTTTTTTTATCTTTATGGTCGTTAACAGTATACTTGGATTAATCCTAATTTGTTTAAAACAATAGATAGGAAGAGTCCTTCTCTAAAGGCCCTTGTTCGCTCATCAATTCTGCTTCCCTGTAGCGATTGTTGCCTGCCACTAAAAAAAAGCACTGGACCAATGATTGGGCTTTATTCATTATATGACAGCAAAGTATAATTCTGACTAGGTGAGATATTCTAGCGAGCTTTCCCTTTATCTCCGTGTGGCAGCACATTAGCTTGTCAAGAGAGTTCTACTTTTGATATGATCTAAATTGTGTTAAAAAGGGTGTTCAACAGGCTTTGGATTCATCCAAATCAAAGCAATGAACCTGGAAAGTGTGACTGTTTATTTCTACAGGCTGTGAATTTTTCAAAGAATGGAAGGATAATTTTTATGCCGGGGACTCAACACAGTATGATTGGAATCAGGTAAGATGGATAAGCTTTTTTTTTTTTTTTAAATCTTTACTTCGTTTATGATATTTGAATAATATTGTTGCAATATCTTGAAGTTTATGAGGGCAAAATACTTTTTTTTTTTGTGGGCAAAAATTTGGATCAAAACTCAGGAAGAGAAAAGAAAAATTACTTTTACAGGATCAAGAGTAGAATTATGCAATTTTTTATTTTGCTCTTTGCTAAAATTTTATCGTTTCATTTCAAATATGATCATTTTTATCAATGATGAATTTCAAGTTTTTGATGGGGATTGTCAGATGTTTTACATTTCATCCACAGTCCATGAATGACTCTTCCTTTGACATCCCCTTTTCGCCCTACACACATGAGTTAGGAATTGACTGGACTAAGTATAAGGTAATTGTTACTACTGTCAATTTCTTCTCGATAGTAATAAAATATTACTGCACACATCCTTTTTTTTTCAAAATCACAGTGAAAAAAGTTCCATATGAATGTTTTAAGTTTGACATTAGTTGATATAATAAGTATGGCAGGGTAATGTCAAGAAGGAACAGAGTGTGTGTTACTATGTACGATTTGCAATGGCATTAAAAATTAGTTGGAAAGGGAATTTTTATCTAGAAGCAAAATTTTTATCCCTGATAACCATCATAAAGCCAGGATATCATGTTTAGAAGTACAAAAGTCTCTCCCTAGGAACACAATCTTGCTAGTTGCAATTTGAAAAAATGTAACATGACCTTTAAGAACACACTCCATCTCACCCAATTGGCCTAAGAACAAAATTTTCCAAAGAATCGTAATTCTTTTTATGTAACTTGATCTTTTTTTTTTCATCTTTAGGAATGGAGTCTAATAGAATTAACACAGAACTATCTGAAGTTGTTACTCAAATACATCAAAGAAGGTGAGTGCCTCCGTATATTTAGTCACAATGTATTCTATAACAGTAGAACCGGGATATATAATGCGCTGTCCCGGGCCAGAAAAAATATTTCTTAATCTGATGAATTGTTACATCTGTGTAATATTTTATGGAAATAATGGGATGAAAAAAAATATTAGGGAACAAAAATGTGTTAATTAAATCCCAAAGTTGTTATGTAAGCATACTTTATTGTATCAATCAAGTGCACATTCTTTTTATTTTTTATTTTGGGTTTTTCTGTTGTCTCCTTTAGAATTTAAAACCTAGATAAAAGCCTCTAAGGGGAGAGAAGAAAAGTTGTATCAAAGAAGATGGTTTTAAATAATGGGTGCGCTTTTTTTTTAGTAACCCATTGAGTAATGATTTCTGACTTTACACTTTCCAACCAAAGTTTTCTCAGTTGTAACATATTCCTATGGGGAGGAGGAGTTGAATTATTAAAGAAATTGTATGCCTTTTAATTCAAATTGCACCTTGACAGTGTAAAGATATTATATATTGACCGTCATTAAAAACCCAAAACTTGTTTGATGGTTCATATCTTTTAAAAGTATAACTGACAAATGTTTTGTTCTTTCTTCATTATTGTGATTAATCTGTTGACGTCATTCAAGTTAACTTTGGGTGACATTGAAAATGAAAGAAAAACAAATTAATTGGTAGGACACTGGATCTCAGATTTAAAACTGGACAAAGTGGACATACATTTTTGAAAAGAGTCAATGATAGAAACTCAAAATTTTGGTTCATATCATTTATTTAATAATATAGCCTAGACCAATGAGAGCAAAAAATTCATCATCACAACAATGAACAATAACTGTAGAATGGTATTCTATAACTTAAAAAGAATGTCTCAGGCATCTGCTATTAACACCATTTCAAGAGCTAAATGTGACATGCATGAAAAAACAAGTGAGTGTGTATGAAATCCTCAAATAAATCAGTGATGCCAATTTTCCACCAAAAGGAGGAATTCCTCCTTTTTGATGACATTTTTTCCTCTTTACCTCTTAATTGGTTCTTTTGTTTTTCTTCTTTGCCTTTATAAATCTGACTTTTTCCCTCCTTTTTGGTCTTTTTGTGTTATTATCACAGATAAATCCCCGCATAAAAATAGGATAAAAGACTATACTTTCCTAGTGAAGGGAAAATTCAAAGTGTTGTATACCATTCTAAAAAGCTAAGTTTAAGGGCGCTTTTAAAAAAAAAAATTCTTTAATTATCTTTTTTATTTTTTAACACCAGCTCCTGGAGGCCTCCTGGTTCATTGCATCTCGGGTTGGGATCGAACACCACTTTTCATCTCTCTGTTGCGGTTGTCATTGTGGGCAGATGGGCTGATACATCCTTCACTGAACGCCACACAGATACTGTACCTAACACTCGGCTATGACTGGTACCTTTTCGGGTGAGAAACACTTTATATTGTATTTAGACTTGTTTGAAAGTGAAAGAGCGTTTTATGGAAATAAGACAGCACTGTAAGTTATGAACCTTGAGATATTTCATGATGACGCTTCCTTGTAAAAAGAAAATGCTCCATGTATTGAGAAGGTATCCAAGCATGTGGATGTTTCTGTACAGAAAATTCCATAGGGTAACAATTTGCCTCCTCTAAATTTAACAAAGAAATTTAATGAAAAGTTTATATTATAGAGGCTTTCCCAACCCAATCTCCCCCCTCCCCCCTTCCCCCCACACACACAAAACAAAAGAAAAACAAACAAAAAAACTCATAGTGTGGTGTCAACTCCCTATTAGTAAAGTACTGACTTGATCTTATTTGAGTTTCATATGTCTTATCATTTTTTTAAAATGTTTTAATAGATCAATATTTTATTTTCATTATTATACTTTATTTTTCATTGATTTTTAATGATTTGAGTATATTTTTATACTTCTTGGCTGATTTGATACAGGAGATTTCCTTGATTTTTAAGATAAGAATTGTTTAAGCTCTTTTAATTGATGTTAATTTTCAGACATGACTTGCCTGAAAGATTGAGCAATGATGAAGAGGTAAGTGTACTTTTGTTTTGACTTACCTCAGTTTTCATTGATTTTGAGGTTTTTTTCCCCCTCTAGTCTGTATAGTTTTGTGTCTCTTTAAATAACCTTAAAGGGAGTATGATAAAGTAACATCATTTGTTGGTATTTATCTCCATGTAAAGATTCTTTAAAAAAAAAAATTTTTTTTTTACTGTTATGTTTTGCTCTTAACCCATTAATACCCCTTAAAGGGTCCAGCTCTCTGTCAGGTTACAGATAGAGCAATGAGACATAATATGATACATCCCTGCTGTCATTATAACATAATCAATTACTGAGCCATGAGAGAAACTTTGGATCAAGACAAAAGCAAGCAGGTGATCAGCCCACCGTGCTGAGTCTTGATTGGCATTAAGGATTTGGTTTTGCTCCTTTGAATTAGCCACACATTTTATTTTGCCTCTGTGGCCATAAGGTGTATAAATAGTTTCTGTGCTGAAATATTGAAGTCAAAATATTATAAAATTTGTCAAACATTGATACAAGTAATTTTTCATGTTCTTCATCACAACCTTTATAAAAAATTCTTTTTTAATTTCATACTTATATCATATTTCATTGGGTTTTGTCTACTTTGTATTTGCAGGTGCTATTCTTTTGTTTCAAAGTATTAAAGGAAATCACTTCACAAGCCTTCTCTCTGAACCCGAGGTAAAGATTGCATGCTGTGATGAATGAAAATTTTGTGTGAGATGAGGATATTTTATGCTGTACTTTGATGATTCTCTTTGAGTAACCAGCGCTGTAGTTCAATAGTTGAAGCATCTACCTTGGAAGTAGTGAAGTGGGTTGGGGGTTTGAACCCTGGCATCATTGTACAGAAGAGATTAAAAATCTGGCATTGCAGTAGGTAGCAGTCTTGCATAATGGAAACAGTGCTTAGACTGGTAGGCCAGGTGTCAATATAATGGGCTGGGTGAGATATTTGAGTTATCCCTCCATGGCAGTTATTTTACTTGTCTAGAGAGCTCGGCCTTTGATATGACCTAAAATAACTTTTTTTTAAGTCAAAAGAATACTTATCCTTTTTCAGGGCTTTCTTTTGTTTATAAGTAAAAGTTTAAGTCCCCTCCAATTTACCGACATATCCCTCATGCACCACTGTGCACCATGTCAGGTAGTTTTAGCATAAGATAAGATAAGATAATCAATACAATTTTGTTGTTTTTTCTCTCAGACCCCTTACGGCACCTCAGACAGGTTCCCCCCTCCCAGGGAAAGGCTCGAGTCCGCCTGTCAGGCAGTCCTCCCACCCACTGTCTCAGTCTCAGTCACAGTCTCCCCCTGTGCTACAACCGCAACAAATACGCGTGGACTCTGACAGTAACCTGGGAATTCAGGGAGTTCTTTTAGGTACTTGACCATTATCTGGGGGTACATTAGCTCGTTGGTTGAGCATCAGGCTGTTGCACTGAAGGTCTAGGGTTTGAGACCCTCCTAATTGGCTGATACTTTTTTGGGACTGGAAAACCCCACTGTCGACCTAGTAGTGAAATGGGTACCTGGTCGTTCATACATGTCCTTGTCCCACAAATAAATTGTAAATGCCAAACAAGCACTTGTCTTATCCTTTGTGTGTTTCAATGTTCACTGCTGGCTAGGGGAAGTAAAATTGTGAATTGCGATTAGTATGATTCATGGATAACAATGCTATATAAGTCTCCACTTTTAACTTATAATAGTAATGACGATAATAAGCTCTTGTGCACTTTCCATATAGACAGTCAACGACAGATTTCAAATTGATAATTTTTTTTATTGAACTTCAAATGATGATTTTACTTCTCTAATTTTTCTGTAAAATTTTTCCCCTACTAATTTACCACTTTTTTAAAAACTTTTTTTTACTAAAATAACTATTTGTTGTTTTGAATTTAAATGAGAAGTTAAGTTTACGTAGAGGCAAGGAGTAAACAATCAAGCAAAATTAAAGGTGCAGCAAATTTAAATGGGAAAATCATTTTCATTTCTCTTGACTGTTGTTTGTTTTCTAGTGTTGTGTTTGAATTTATTTTTGTATTTGTTTATTATTTTTTTTGTTCACCATTTACATCCTTCCCTCTTTTTTTTTTTCATTGACCTTGTAGCAGATGACCTTATGTCTTTTCCCAACAAAGGAAGCACCAGCAGTCTGAATAGTCTGGGCAGCTGCGAGGGCCCCGTGGATCCCATCAATATCTGTATTGGAGGCATTCAAGAGGAGGAAGAAGATGAAGAACTTGATGAGGTCAACGTTGCTATGAAAACCAAATGTAAAATGTGAGAGGGCTTTCTTTTGCAGAATCGATAATTTAAAAAGGAGATCTCTTAATTTTTTTTTTTTTTCATTCTTGTTTTCGTAAATCATTTTGCCCTATATATGTTTTGATGTGTCTCTTACTTCCTTTTTTCTAGGAATTCCTGTAACACTAATTGTTCTCTTTTTTTTTCTCTCCCTAGTATCCCACACCAAAGGTCTATGTCCCCCCTAACCCACGCCTCACCAGTCCTCCGGCACAGCTCCCCGATTAACACCGTTTCTGGCAGAAGTAGGAGGAGGTCCTCGGAAGAAGGCGGCGGTGGCCAGGCAATATCCATCCAGTCCAACCACTTTATGGGGAGTCCGATGGGAAGGGCTTCCAGTCCCATGTGTGTGCCCAGAATGAAGTCAGAGGACAGCGGCAACAACGTCCCTCTGGCCAACTCTCTCAGCATCGGAAGGTCAGTGAATAAATTACTTACAAAATAAACCTCTCTATCTTTTGTTCATGCGATAGTGTCATAGATACTATTGGTCGATGCTGGGTGATAGTAGCCTTAAGGGTTTAAATTGATAGGTTTTTGCTTTGACTTTTTAATGCCTGAAAATCCAGTGAATTATTTTAAATGATAAGTCTAGTTACACTCAAACCTCGTTATACCACCAAGTCTGGAGAAAGCATCATGTTGGCGGTATATTGAGAATGGCGATACAATGAAAATACCATGTTTTGTTTCAGTAGGGTGATATGGTTAAAAAGCTGAAAGAACTCAACTGTTTGCTGGTCCATGTAGGAAGTGTTTTTTTTCAACTTATAGCTGGTGACCCACCGACGAAGGGAGCAAAGCGTTTTGTGGGTGTTTGAGGGCTTTTATCTGATTAGTAGTAGTGGGTAGTGACCTAGTTTTAGGTTGGCTGTATAATCTGAATTGATTACATTATGCAACTCATGAATGTTACAGATAAGTTGCTTGTGGATGGCGGTATAACGAGGTTTGTAGTGTTTTTATATAGTGGCCGATCCATTCCACCGCTTAAAGCTGTCGGTATAACGGGTGGTGGTAATAACGAGTAGATCCTGACGCATACCCAGTTAACACCTGGATGTAATGTAGTTAGGCGATAGGAGTAAACTATAGAAAACTGTGAACCCAAAGTGCCATGGTAAGAAATAGAACACCTGCACCCCGGGGCTCCATGCGGCAATGCTGCCATTTTGGCCACAGCCCTTGATTTGGGTAGAATTGAGAATAAACACATTTCCCTGTTTCTTTTGGATAAATTGGCTATCTCTGGTTTTGGTTTGGTTATTGCCAGTTTAATTCCCTCTTTTAACACAATTATAGTCCAATCAAGAGCAGAGCTCTCTTGACAAGTGAACGCCCTGCCACACAAAGATAAATGGAGGGCTCACTCAAATATTTCATCCAGTCACAGTATACTGACACAGGACCAACCAGTCTCAGCACTGTCCCCATAATGCTGAGTACCTGATGGCACAGTTACTAAAATGCCAATTTTAATATCTTAGGTATGATAGGACAGGATTCGAATCCCTTGACCTACCGATTCCGAGGCAAATACTCTACCACTTGAGCTGGCTTTTTGTGCTACAGGAGTAGAATAAACTATAGATTTCATATTTGTTTTCAGCTGGCAAATCATTCCAAGTGTGGACAATCTACGGTCCATGGATTCCTCTAATTCTCACAGTAATAGCACAGACAAATCCGGTCACCTGAGTTTGTAAGTCATTATTAGCTTGTAGACTCTCTACTACTACCTACTATGTTCTTTCAGTTTTATGAAATCCTGTAAATCACCATAAGGTCTGCTGTCAGCTCAGAAATTAGTTTGTGACACTTCTAGGGTTAATAAATGAATCGTCAACACCACCATCATAACAATCATTGCCAAATCATCCACATCACTACTATTACCTTCTTCATCATTTTTACAGAACTGTAATTGAAATTGTATCCATTTCTGTCTTTTTTATTGAAGTCAAAACACTGAGCCAACAAAGATTCATCCTATCTTGCCTAACGCTCCCCTGTACCTTCTTGAACTTCTTCTAAATTTTGAAATAGTGTTTTTAAAAAAAGTTTCATTTCATATTTCCTGTTCCTTATTGCTATCCAGGTGTCAAGAGCTGTTTGAACCACTATCAGTCACACTCCGTTGCCAGCGGTTGGAGGCTGTGTCTCGACTGTTCCAATCTGCGTACATCCGAGCAGTTCCATCTTCCCACACCCGGAGCACCTCTATGGGTGCGGGTCTCACTTCATTGTTTGATCGTTTCGTGGAGCAAGTTGGGCTGAAAGGTGGGGGGAGTGGGAGCAGTAGTACCACAAGCAACTCCAGAAGGGGTGTTTGATTGACGTGTGACCAGAGAGATAATCTTCTCTTTAATCCTGTTCCTTTTCTTTTTTCTTCTTCTTCGTCTTCTTCTTTTTATTCTGCCCTTTACTGCTGGGTCATGTAAGTGTTTGAGAGAAATAATGTATTATAAAACATTTTTGTTTAGTTTATGTTAACCCTGTCTATACTTTGGGCTCTTTATATTACCCTAGTAATTATGTCTTTTAGGCTCCTTTCAGTGGCAAGTTATCATTTTAACTTGATGTATTCCTTAAAAATGTAACGTTTGAAAAAAAAATTCTCTTATTGACCAAAGGCCATTTTGAAACACTAATGTTAAGTGAAGACCCCGCTTTGAAAGAGAGAAAAAAAATTAAATATTCCTATCAGGGGCCATTTTAGACCCCAACATTGAAATTTGGTTCAGACTTAGAATTGAAGGGGCAACGCACTGAAGCGCACCTAAATCAAAAGCAGATGAAATGTCCCAAGGATTTATGTACTGATAGTGACATGCACATACACACAGACACAGGCACTAAAACACACATTATATTTTTTTGTATTTAGGTAACTGATGGGGTAAAAAAAAAAGACACTTGCGTATGAATTGGGTGGAAAAACATGACATATAGTTAGGGTTAACTCTTTCACAGTGAGATCTGATTCAAACAAACGTGAAATATTCAAAATCTTGAAAATGTGTGTGTTTTTTTACCAGATACATCAGAATTCAGTCAACTAACATATGCCAAAAGCTTGAATTTCAGATGTCAGTTCATTGAAATCTGATTTACCTGGTCTAAGAACAACCAAATCTTGAAGAATTTGGTGTCTTTAGCATTGAAAGGGTTAAAGCAATATAGTGTTATAGTGTCTGTTCCACACATGATGTCACAACTACAAAATGAGGTTGGAGATTTATCAAAGAGTGACAGTTTTGTGGTCCCTATTAATTTATTTATGAAAATGCTGCAGAAATGTGTCAGACTACCAAAGGATTGGACAAGCAATAATCCGCACCAAGGTATTGTTTTTATTGGGGTTTTTTAAAAATTCTACAGGTACAGAGATTCTCCGCTTAACTGATAAAGGCTGGCCATGCTAAAATTTTACAATGGCTAAGTCCTGAAGTAAGGGTCATAACTCTTGTAACTCATATTTTCCGTTATTGGATTAATAAAAAAAAGTATATCCTATCTCAACTTATCTTATCTTATCTTGCTTTAAGATAAGCTGCACAAAATCTGTCCTAACTTATAAACCAAACAAGGTACAGACATAGATTCCAATACCAAAAAATAGTATGATTTATGATGGTTGCACTTTTAAATGATATATGACCCGTTATTCAACAAAATCATCTAAGGTTGAGATAAAAAGAATCTGTCATGAAACATTATTATTTATGGATTTATATCCCTTTTTGAAGGATACTATATTTGGTTTTCTTTCTGTATAAGTTTTGACTACAATGTTGAGCATGGGTTTGCTGTTAAAATCTGTATGATGAAATAGAGGTACAAGGTTGATTTAGTCGAAATACGCTGTTTGAATTCAAATTCAAATTTTTATGTGTTGTAGGTTGTAGTTGTATGATTGTTGTGTTTTAGTTTTATTTACTCGGCTGTGCAATGATTTTATAATTCATGAATTCTCAAATGCCCACAATTTTAATAATAGAATTAGAAAGATATCTGAACATTTGCATGAATTCATGTCCTGTATATAATAAGAAATTGATGTTTAGCTTGTTGACTACAATTTCCACAATTATTCAATAATCAGGCTGTGTTTGGATACCTCAGGGTGGTTCTTGTTCACATTTATTAATACTACAATGTTGAAATAAAGAGAGATAAACTTAGAAAGTAGTTTAAACAACAGGTTTTTAAAAAAACATTATTGCATGTAAATTATTACTGATGTAGCCCTTGGTTATACTGTTATTGGTTTTGTAGTTGTGAAATCTAAATTCGATTCCGCTTGTTCATATCTTTGATTATTTCCATTACACTGACACATATTCTTGTTTGAAAAAGCGGTTTTGTTATTGTTAACCCTATTACAGCGGGTCGGATTCTCTCTGAACTGGATGAAGCATGCAACATCTCGGAAATGTATATGTTGTAATACTAATTAAAGGGGAGCGGATGGCGTAGTGGTTAGCTCGCAGTCTTGTGCTGTCGGCCAGGCAATGGCTTCTATAGCAGGGTCCAAGGTTTGATTGCCGCCCAGGTCAATTTTATGTTTCTCTGGTTTTTTTTTCATTTTCTGCTTTCTTTGGCCTTGACTTGTTTCTGCACTGCATTTTAATTTCAAGTTTGACTCAAATAACTCAGATTTATGCCAGTTCTCTCAAATCTAATTTATCTGGTATAATATAAGAATAAGCAAATCTTGAAAATTTTGATATATTTGTCAGATTAGAAATCATGTTAGCTTTGAAAGAGTTATAGCCTGTCAATGGCCAGCTTATTTTGATCCTTGATTATGTCTTTGGTGCTGTGTAGCATATCCCAGGGAGTCCCTATTATTAGTCCTAGCATGTCATCGGAATGAGACTGAAAAAGGACTTGCTTATTGAGAGTTTTAGGGCGCTTGCAGCTGCCATGGGTGCTTATTATATGACCATAGCATTTGCAACACCCTAAAACTCTCAAGGAACAAATTCTATTTTCATTCTCAATCCGATGACATGCTATGTTACGTGCCGTTACTTGTGAGTTCTCAATGTTAATGTGAAATGTGACATATATAGTATAAAAACTCCAGGTCCAAGTCAAGGGTGAAACACGGAGGTTTATTAAAGCGTCTTTTGTCTACACAGGCAATGACAAAACTAAAACAAAACTTAAGGTGTACAAGATATAACAAAGACTAGGCAATGCAGGGGATTTCATGTAAGCTATCAATAGAACAGGGAGAGGCAAGAAACGGTGACCACAAGAATGTACAGACAGCGAGTAGGGTAGACGATTCACACACATTTAATGTGGGCACGAGTATACACACGTAACATGCTAGGACTAGAAATAGGACTCTCTGAGATACTTGATGGAGGAGTCGTTCTTGTCTACAGTGTTTATTTTTCTATCAAGTGCACAGAGTGCCGTCATGTGTAGGGGATATAACGGGTGTCTTTGTTGGGCGCTACATCTCTCCAGTGCTCTCTTAAGCATACATACACAGCTGTTTTATATCTGTTAGCTCAGATTTGATCCTGTCTGTTTTTACTAACAGACTTGCCATCATCCCCCATGTTTTACACTGTGGTACCTTACAACAGGGTCAATTGCTAACTAGAAAGAAGGACGGAGTACTTTTGTACACAGTAGACATTGTGTCAATTTACCAGACTTTGCTGAATGTTCTCATGCTACCCCAAATGCAAGGTTTGATAATTCAATCTTTTAATCATCATAAATCTGTTCATGATACACTGTATTATCATTTTAAAATGTATCATCAGTCCTTGAGGAAACCAATCCTTTTTGTTTGCCCCGTTAAAATTCTGTATTTTTTTTCTCTTCTGTGTTTTTGCCAGCTTATTCATTTTACTTTTTGAAACAGGAAGTTAAGGATTAGCTAAAGGTTGCCCCAAACACATGAGTGTATGAGTCTTACTAAATAAAATTGTGTATCTGTATCCTAAGTGGTTAGCTCGCAGTCTCGTGCTGTTGCCCAGGCGATGAGTGCCGTAGCAGAGTCCTGGGTTCGAACCCCATCCAGGTCAATTTTTATGTTTCTCTGTTTTCCATTTTTCTTTCTTTGGCTTTGCCTCGTTTCTGCACTGCATATTATTTCAAGTTTTGTTTGTTTATTGAGAGTTTGCAACTGCTAATTTCAAGTTTGACTCATGCCAAATATTTATATGAAAACACTCTAGTGTATGTATTTATCCTTCATGCTTGTTTGCAAATTTATGAACCTGATTCATCATATGCATGTCGCTGGCCCTTCATGGTCACTCGTTCACTGTTGACAGTAATTTTTTTTTTTTTTATCTTTCAATCAACAATGTATTTTATGTTTTAAACTTTGGTGCCATCTTGGGACATTGTGTAAATAATGTGATTTTTACCGTGTCAAAAGTTCAAATTTGAAAATAACACAGGAGGTACATATGTGTTTCGTGATGCATTGTTTATGTGGGGATGATGGATATGATAAAGTTCAGATAATGAATTGAATGAGCAAACCAGAAGCGGCAAGTTACATTTTTAGAACGGGAACAGGACCATTAGTTTTATTACCTGAAGTGTTACCAACAACAACGCAGTTCAAGTGGTTCTTGATGCAAATAACAAGTTGAACTGCGTTGTTGTTGGTAAACAATGCATCACGTAACAGTATACCATTTGTATTAAACCACACACCGACACAACCCTAAGGATTAAACACAGGTGAATTCTTAGTATATTTCTTTTTCTTGTCCTTCAATTCAAACTATCATCTGACTTTTTTCCCTTATCCATTTTGTCCAGTGATGTCTTATCTGCTTCTAAAACTCTCAACAAACAAAAAGCTTCATCAGTGGTCATCTCCCATGTCAACATTGCGGTGCATGGATACCTGGTTATTTTCCACCTAGATAATTAAACTGAGTAATGAAGGGAAGTCATTTGATAAGCGAGCATTAAGTTAAGTTTTCCTTCTTCAAAGTCTGTCAAAAATATTAGACTTAGACCTATTATGCCTTGCTTCACTACTAGAAATCTCTCAACAGTGAATCAGTTTTTATTATAACATACATAAGTTAAATGTGTAGGTATCTTTGAATGCCATACCCATCAATATTATTTTCAAACGTGTCAGATAAATTTAAATAGTTTTTAAAACAATGTTTAAAATCATTCTCGTTTCCATGATCATGTCAGTGTCATAGCCAGAATGATTTATCAATGCTTTTTTACCTACTCAGACACAAATGACTTGTAAATTATGTGTACACAATTCAATATCACAGAGGACAAATTTATCACACAACTGAAGATGTACATTGTATTTCTTATCAAATTGAGTTTAAAAGTTTTTAGATTTTAAAGTTAAAGGTAGAGAATAGCATTAAACTTATTAAGAGTAGATAGAAGAAAACAAAAAATCCAATAAGTCTTTGAACAAACTAGGATGATTTGTAGTTGGGGAAATGAGAAAGGTGTGAAAGCTGGAGAAAGAAAGGAGGGTAGGAAGGGAATGGGTTTCACTAAGAGAAAAAAAGAAGGGACTCACACACATGCCTCTGATATTGATACCAAAATTTTGTCCTGTTTCTTTGACAAGACACAGTATTTTGAATATTTTAGAGTGATTTGTTTGAACTATTTGTTTTGAAGGAAATCAGAAAATTTTGTATCAGGGTTCTACTTTACTACTTATTATATTAGTTGTAGAGTTATTTTCGGAGGGGTCTCAATCCAAAATTATCCCCTACCTGACTGCCTCATGTTAAATTTAATTAAAACCAATGGTAGTATAAGACTTGCACTGCCTGTCCTGTGAAATAAACAGGAATTTGTTGGGTTATTTGAAACACCACTAGTCAATAAGGAAGAATATTTTTTATTTTTTATTTTAATGAATAGGCTATGTCCTTAACTTGTATTTCAAAATGAAGACAAAGAAAAAAAATCTTCAATTGTTTTTGTATATTTGGTTTTACATTTTGTATTTTACTCTTGAAATTCTTGAAATGCCAAGTTTTATTGTGATATTGAAATGTATAATTTGTTGATTTTACAACTTTTAACTTGGACACCTTTCCACTGTTGAATAAAAATCTGCTAATGGCATTCTTTACTGGAAAACGTATCATGTTGAATGTTTACAATATTATAAACAAATAAAAAAAGAGAAAGCTGCTTGTTGTATATAAAGCAAAGCGGCTTTTCTTTCGCATGGCACAGAAATTCAAAGGTTTAATTCTGTTACTTGTTAGTGGATGATGTTCCCACAGTGTTAGGCCGCGGTTTGTCTGGTTTCTCTTTAAATTCAACATTGACAGTCCAGTCTTTGGACACTTGGCTTTCATCTATCATTTTACTCCTCCCATCACTCTCGCTAGTGCTTTTTTTAAATTAAACATAAGTGAAATCTGAACCCTTTGGAACCAGAAACAAAACACACGTAGCTTTAGAAAGGTTGTCTTTAACTTTAAGCAAGATTGAAATTTTAAGAGAAATTTAAAGGGATGCAACTTAAAAGTAAGTCACGTGTGTGTTATTTGACATGTACATTATAATGGGTAGTGTACGACGGTATTATTACTATTTGACCTATGCGTCTTGTCCATCATTACCCAACATAAATTGATACTAGTTAAGTAGAAATTTTCTTTTAGTTATTTTTTTATCTTAGCGAAGTCAAGTGAGTTGAGTTCAACGGACAGACAGTGCAATGACTTGCTGTATCTGTATACCAGGCTATCACTATCATTACACACCTGAAGTGAGAGCATCTGCCTAAATACTGACTGTGGTGGTCGGTGGGCCTGACAAGACTTCTGTTCTCTGTTGGTTATATCTTTCATTTTTTCCGCACTCTCTTAACAAGCATTCACACACAGCTGTTTTGTGTCTATTAGCTCAGAACTTTTACAACGGCTAAGGTCATATTATCAGCGCCCAGGGGTAAGTAAGAGGATAGGCTAGTTAAAAGAAGAGCCAGATTTTGACCCTTCCTGGGACGTTTTACAGAGAAATGATATACAATTTAAAAATATCATTTCTCAAAATACTTGACTAACAGATGATTTACAGGAAGAAAAAAACATCACCTCTCACAATCATAAAGTAGAGAACATACAAACAGATGATGGCCACCACCCACATAATGGGCCAGGGATACGCTACCGCCCTTTGTGTACTTATGTACATGTACTTAGTCCCTCTAGATAGTAAGTGACCCTGTAGTTAATCTGTCTTGAGCAGGACCAAGACTTAGCAAACAGATACAAAACAGCTGTGTGTGGATGCTTCTTAAGAGAGCAACTGGAGAGAGTGCTGAAAAAAGTATGACGATAGGTAAAGCCAAAAGATAAAAAAACAAGTAGCACCCATGAGATTATTTTTTTTGTCAACTTGTCTTGTATTTCTTTCATTGTAAAAATAAAATGACTCTCTGTGACTTGTGAAACACCCTTGGCAGGGCCAGTCTGGATTTTCTTTTAACCTTATCTATTGTATTATTGAAGTCTTTTTCGACACTCAAGCTCAGTTGTAGGGTTTATACTTTTAACTTTTAGAGA
>JAUEKZ010078437.1:0-16574 GCA_031471865.1 Melibe leonina | reverse complement strand
ACTTTTCTTTTCGTCTAAGTTTTCACCATGTAGCCCTGAGAAGGAGACCCTATTATTTACTGAGAAAACTCAGAAAAGATTTTTGAAATGTTACTTGTTAACATTTGTAAAAAAAATCTCAATATCTGGTAAAGAAAAGATTGAAGTATTGGAAGAAATGAATGTTGAAAGAACTGAAGAAAAAAAGATTTAAGCCCAGTCTACTTTTCCCCACTTTTTTTTCTAGTGTAGATTTGTTTCAAAATCAATCTGAAATCCAAATCATTAAAAAATCGTAGTATTGTAAGGCCTCGTTTAATTTTCCACAGGAAGAAAAAAAGTAGAAAATTTATCATATTCAAAACTAGATTTGAAAAATATTTTGATCAAGTATGCTGTCTTGTTTATCAATATAATTTAAAGCTTGTATCAACAATCTAAAGTTACTATGCTTTGCTTTTCTTTCTCTGTGCAGGAAAAATGAGATTTATAATGGACAGCAAGGAGGTGTCTACATTTTTGGAGATGGAAGGGGCTTGATTGAGCACAATAATATTTATGGTATGCAACACTGCTACAACTTGAAAAGTGTAATTTAGTAGTATCCTTCACCTTATCCACCGATCAGCCTGATCTGTTTAACATATTAGATAACTTATAGAAAAAAGCTAACATCATAGATGCTTTATCATACTTGCAATAGATGGGGACATGAAACTGAGAATTTGTAAATTCTGTACACATGGTTGTTTTAGTTTTTGTTGGACATTATTCCTTTTGTTACTAGATATAGTATTTTAGTTAGTAAATAAGCAACTTTTGTTAGTTGTATTCTAAAGCATGGAAGACTGTGAGGAAGTTTCAGTCATTTTTGTTTAAGTTCTGGAGTTTGAAATAGAAGAAGGTACTGGATGAGTTTACCCTTCCTTTTAAGTATGTTTACATGGATGATTCATGGTCATTTTTTTATATATTTTTTTTTAGGTAATGCTTTAGCTGGAATTCAAATCAGAACAAACAGCAATCCAATAGTGAGACACAATAAGATTCATCATGGTCAGCATGGTGGGATATATGTGGTAAGTTTTGTAGTGATGTGAATATTTGTCTTCTTTTGGTTACAAATCAATGGATTTAGAATTGTCAGGTTTCAGATTTCTTGCTCTTTATTATATTAGACTACTTTTTAAAAGGATTTGATGCATTCAAAACTCTTTTTCCTTCATCTGAATGAAATTTTCAATGAAAAAAAAACAAAGGGACATAATACTATTGTTAGTTTAGTTTTATGCCAAGGAATGAAATGCAAGTAAAGAATAGCAATCTGTCGGTGTCAAAAGTTTTAATTTTTTTATGTACTCTCTTGCTTTGCTCTTTGAATTTTACATAAGATATAATTGCGTTTGTACATTACCTTTTTTCAAACATGCCTTGTCCCTTACAAGATAGCTTTGCGTGTAAAGAGGGTTAGAAAGCAATATCCTTTTTTTTCCTCCATTACAGCATGAAAAAGGTAAAGGCCTTATTGAAGAGAATGAAGTCTACTCTAACACACTCGCTGGTGTCTGGATTACCACAGGAAGCACTCCAGTATTACGAAGAAACAGAATACACAGTGGAAAACAGGTATGGTGTTTTATAATGCTTCAGAAGATTTTTTTTAATCTTATAAAGAATATCTTAATTTATTACCTTTCTTGATTTTTACTTATTAAATTATCAGACAAATATAAAAGGAAACAACAGTTTTTCCAACCATATCAAGTCTGCATTATTGTGCACCAATGTGGCAAACGTTTCAAGTACAATATCATCAATTGCTGTTTGTTCTGCTATTTTGTTTATTCCCAACTGCTGGATAATTGTCCTTCTTTTTCAGCAGGCAATATGTCCTTAATAAAGAAACGTGTTAATACCTATTAACAATTCTAACATGCATTGTTTATAATCTTTCTTCTTTTTTTTTTCTGGAGTAATATGTGAAATATTAAAACAAATCTTCTTCCGTTTCAGGTTGGAGTGTACTTTTATGACAATGGTCATGGAGTTCTTGAAGATAACGATATCTTCAATCATTTATATTCAGGGGTACAGATCAGGTTAGTTTCCCATTTTCTATTACTATTATTCATTATGGCATATGTGGTGGAAGAATATTAAAAGTGTTTTATGTTTTGTTCTCATTGTAGATGGGATTGTTTTCTCATCTCACAATGTATAGTTTATAGAATCAAGCTGATATTCTTTTTCTTAATGGGAGCGCAAAACACCTTCATTATCACAGCAAACAAGTTCGTTTTTTCATAAGATAACAGGAAACTATAAAAGATGTAAAAATATAAGATGTGATTTAAGTGAGTTAAAATTTATTTATGTATATCAAACAAGAAGGGAAAGAGGGTTTCGCAGATGGAAAAATTTACATTGGCAAAATTCGTTTTTCATAGATTAGATTTATGATTTTTTAATAAATTTCCATTTGTTAAATAGTAGTATAATATGTAGATGACATCCTTTTATATGTTAAGCCATAAAAGTTTTGTCTGTGGCTAACATTCTATTTTTGTGGTCTACTTGATTGTAGATTAAAACGTTTTTCCTTCTTTATTCTTTACAGAACTGGCAGTAACCCTTTCATTAGAAAGAATAAAATATGGGGAGGTCAAAATGGTGGCATTTTGGTCTACAATGGTGGTTTAGGAATGATCGAAAGCAATGAAATTTTTGACAATGCTATGGCTGGAATTTGGATCAAAACAGACTCCAATCCAGTTCTCAGGCACAACAAGATCCATGATGGAAGGGATGGCGGCATTTGTATTTTCAATGGTGGGAAGGGTAAGTTGTTTGTCTTATTATTCCTCCTGTTAACATTAGATAAATTTTGTTATGCAAATGAAATATTTTATGGAAATATGACATCATAGTGATTGCATGCCTGGTCATAGATCCAAACCCAGCTCAGTGTGAATTTAAAGTCTTCCTCTGTCTTCAAAGAGTTGTTTGCAATATAGGTTCACAAATCTTGCATAAGTCGTAAAGATTCATGCTAGTATTTTATTGTGTAGTCAGATTGAGAATTACAAATGGTTACAAATTGTTGTTCCAGTCATATTATTGACTAAAATCCAAGTTTGTGAAGACTGCAAAATAAATGCCATTTACTACGCTGCCAAAATTTTTAGTGAATGTTATTTTTAGAACACAGACATTTATAGTTCCCATATGCTAGATAGGTTATTTTGCACCTGTCAAGTTTTTTGGCCAGTGAAAATGACAATTGCTTTACAATCTTCAGGTTTGCTGGAAAACAATGAGATTTTCCGAAATGCTCAAGCAGGAGTACTTATCAGCACTCAGTCACATCCAATTTTGCGACGCAACAGAATATATGATGGGCAGGCTGCTGGTGTTGAGATTACCAATAATGCGTGTGCTACCCTAGAAGAAAACAAGATTTTCAACAATAAATTTGGAGGTCTTTGTTTAGCTACAGGTGTTGAACCAATAATGAAAGGTTTGTCCTCTTTACATTTTTACCACTGAATACATTGTTTGTATGTGTGACCTGTCAAAAGCTTTAGAGGAAATTTTCAAATCAGTTAAATCTTTAAAATCCCTTTATTTGTATGATTATGGGGCTCTCTATCTTGGAATATTTCAAACACAAGAACAGTTGCAAGAGGTTGAATATAGTGACAAAAATAATTGCTGCTATGCTAGAACAATTTTTGTTTCATACTAAGGAAAAAGTATTCATTGAGAAGCTAACATAGAGGGGGGGAAAAATCTAGAGTGGCTGATTCAAAAGACTAAGACTTACCTTACCTTGTCATATAGTCATGGTAACTTGGTGTTCCCCTTTTATTTTCAGACAATGTGATATTTGGCAATCATAACATGGTTGACAGGGCTGTGAGCTCAGGTCAATGCCTGTACAAAATATCCAGTTACACAAGCTTCCCAATGCACAAATTCTTCAGGTAGGTCTGAAATCCATTGAATGAATACTCATTGACACAGTTATTTACATATCAGAAATTATTATGGCATACAGAAAACATTTTATTTTATGCAAACAAAGCATGCAAGAAGACCTTTATAGTCCTCTGGTCTTTGGGGTCAAACCTGGTTTCTGAAGCACTGAATGGGAAAGTCATTTTCTGGTTATCATTCCTGGGATAAGATAGTGGTTGTAAATTGAAGAAGAATCTGTTCACACATAGACTAATGTACATTCCCGTTTCACACATAGGCTAATGTACATTCCTTGTCCTCATTTTCTTGTTCTGATACATCCTTCATGCCAAACATATTGTTCCCACCTAAATTAGTGATGGCAATTTTCCTCTAAAGGAAGGAGTTCCTCTCTTTTGCTGAAGTTTTCTCTTCTTTATCTCTTTTTGTTTTTTTGGTTTTTCTTCTTTGCCTCTATAAATCTGGCTCTTTTCCTCCTTTTTTGTCTTTTTGTGTTATCACTGCTAAATTGTCTTTTTTTATTTTTTAAGTAATCCTCATCTCATTGATGCCTCATCCAAATTTGCCTGTCCCATCTAGAACAAAGAATACTGCTATAAGTCTACATATTTCCTGTTCTTATTTTGAGTAGGATTGGTGATACTGCAGACAAACTTTTCTCTTAAGTTATTTGTTATTCCCCCTCAGAATTGATAGTCAATCTCATCTAGAATTCTCTGGTTTTACATCTAATATTACTACAAAATGTTATGACATGGGCATCATTTTTCCTTAATATATGTGAAAGAGTTAATCCTGTCAATCACTTCCAAAGGAAATAATTATCTGCTGAGTCTTCTTGATATCATCTATTATTCTGGAGAAATCATTCAATTTTGATGTTCAATCTATTATTTTTCTCATGATTTTACAAAATTACTGATCAAGTTTCCCTTTACTTTGCATTTCATTCAGATGTAGGACGTGTAACACAACTGAGAGGAATGCCATTTGTGTTAACTGTATCAACACATGTCATGCAGGGCATGACGTTGAATTCATCCGTCATGATCGCTTCTTTTGTGATTGTGGAGCTGGTACTCTGAGTAAACACTGCCAATTACAAGGAGAGCCAACTCCAGACACCGACACACTTTATGATTCTGCAGGTCCTATGGAGTCACATACTCTCCGCGTAAACTGACATTTATATTTGGTTTTGTGTGCAGATATTTCTAAAATTATAGATTGATGATTTTTTTTTAATTTATTTATTAATTTTTTATTTTTTTTAATGTTTTCATGTTTGTTTGTTGTTTTTTTTTCGTTGTTTTGTTTTTGTTTTGTTTTTTTTTTTCAATGTAAAAAAATCACCTTCTTTCTCTCTGTTCATTGAATTCCCATATTTTTATCAGGCTAGAGAACATGGCTTTTTCAGTTTGAGGATATGTATTTCAAGATGAATTTATATCTGTTTTAAAGGCCGTTTATGTGTGATGTCCAAATGTGATAGAATATTTTGCATGCTTATGATTTCACTGGGTAAACTGTTAAGTGTGCTTCTGTGTATTTATTCACCAATCTCAAGATTTGATTTTCCTGCTAATACTTGTACTTGAGCCTTGCGTATAAGAGATAATGAAGCTAAGAAAAGTACATGTCTCTTATTTTATCTTTATATGATATAATATAATGTGCTGAAACTTTTCAAACTCTTCATGAGGTCTTTCAGACTTGATATTCATTAGAAAGTACACTTGTGTGTAAATTTGTCATATAACAGGATTTGCCAGTTTTTTGTTGTTTTCTATATTTTTTTCTAGTTGATATATTCAGTAAATGTGATAAAGTCTTCTTTTTTTCTTTGGTTGTTGTAATAGAACTGAAGTGTTGATATTATTTCAAAGATACTGTCACTTGATAACAAAGAAATGAATGTCTGTTTCCCATAGGCAGAAACAATCCTTAATTTAATTCACTTTTTCTTAGATGAAATTTACTATTGGTAACCCTCAAGATTTGCCTGTTCTTATACCAGATAAATCAGATTTCAATGAACTGACATATGCCAAAAGCCTGAAATTCAGGCTTTTAGCATATGTCAGTTCATTGATTTATCTGGCATAAAAACAGGTACATTTTAAAAGATTTGCATATTTCAGTTGGGTTAGAATCAGACTTTGCTGTGAAAGGGTTAAGCAGCAGTCAGCCTGTAATGTTTACTGAAGGGTTTTTTGTTCCTCAAGGTGTTCTTGCTGTATGTTTTCATTTCTACACTGCAATCTGCGTGGATTGACATCTGACATCAAGATATCGATATATGGACATCAGAACATGCCATGGCCTTAAATTAATTTATGAATCGACTCATTTATTTCCAATAGAATTAAGGTCTTTCTCTTAAATCGGCATTTTCATCAACTTTCTTCTGACGTTAACCTAACAACATTTTACCTGACCTCTGCCTTTTGATATGGCTGAGGGATTTTTTGATATCTTCAAACCTTAAAAAACCTGTAACTCTGTGTGTGATGGCGAAGGACACTGCATATTCACACAAGTGTGTAGATTGGTACAGTGGGATAGAAAATGAGTTTGTGGGGGACGGGGGGGAGGAGGGGAGGAAATCAAGACTTCTTTGAGTGTTGTTGACCCAGGCTTTAACCATTTACCTACTAGAGGCTAGACAGTTTTACACTCCCGAACCCCTAGGAAAATGGGCACAACTCAATAAAAGTCAAGACTTACATTTGAAAAGCTTCTAGAATAATAGTCTTTAATAATTAATCACTCAAACTTCGTCTACGACCGGAGAAAAGATTAAGAACTGGAAGAAATAAAAGTTCGAAGAACTTTATGATAAGAAGAATCTGAGAAAGAAAAAAATTTCCCCATCTTGTTTACTGTTCCTCACGTTTTTGGTCAAGAACTAGACACAAATCCGTCTCAATAAAATCACTGCAAACTTGGGTCTAATTTTTCAATTGAAGCTTCGATAACACACCTCCATCATATCTATTTATAGAACAAACATCGCAATCCTTCGTTCAAAGAAATAATATATATTTTCGCATGCCAACCTCAAATTAAATAGCATCTATAGACTAAAACATGATTAAACTTATAAAAATTGTGATATCTTTTGAACGGCTGGGCCGATTTTTATGAGAAAAAAAATACTAGAAGAAAGCATGTCGTCGTACAATTAGAATCTCGCTATGCCGTGATACTCGTAGCCAAACTCCGTGCAATACCGCTCTATTAGGTACTCGATAGACTCTGCGCAAAGCGGTTCTAGTAGGTAAATGGTTAAAGGAACAGGACTAGTGGGTTCCACGAAATTGTGAGCGAGTTGTCAAAATATTTACACATTACATGCCCTTGCACACCGGTTGGATGATTGGAAATCAAGAAAGATAGCTTTGAATGAAAGATGAAAGAGAAATAGAGGGGTGAAAGGGGGGGGGGGATTGATAAGAGTGATAGAGTTGAGCTGCTAGTTGAGAGAATGTATGTTTCTTAATTTATCTGGACGCGTTCTTATATCACATTAGCACTGGGTTGCAACAGACAGACGGGTTGGATGTTAGTTAAAAGAGGTGTGAGTTGGTTAGATTAAATTAAGCTCACCGGTGGTAGAGAATGTTGTATGCTGAAATTATGCTCTCTTCTACATTTTGCGAACGTGGTGCTGTGGCAGTTCTAGGATTCCAACCCACTTCGACGTTTGATGTTCTCCTTTTTCTTTTCTTTTCTTTTTTTTTTTATTGATTCATTGTGCTTTATTGGCACTTCCATAGTTTCAGACTCTTTAGGTTTAGATAATATTGATGTTATGTATATATATGCAGCCAGCTTCTGTTTCATAGTGGATCAGTTTCTTTCATTTTTCATCTGTAGAATATCAACAAAGTAGCATTGATTGTCAGAGCAATGTAGAAATAATCAAGATATCTTAATTTCTTCGTTTTGAAAAAGTTTCTTTTGCTTTTTGAAGTAAAGTTTTTTCTGTAGACAGCAATGGCAAGTCATTATTTATCCTTTTTCCCTGACATTTAGATTTCTTAACAGTTTGTTGAATTACAAAGTTATATTTTAGGGTTTCTTTTCTTTGAATTGAACAAGGATATTTTGCTCACCTTATTTTGTTGTGGTTTGATCTTTTTCTTTGCTGTTGATCGCCTTGCCCTTATTTTATTTTTTTATTTTTTTTATATAAAATGCTGGGGGTGAAAAATGTAAAAACGGTCACATATGTTGAGAATTCTGGCTTTCTTTGATCTGTCAAATAACAAAATTGTTAGCTGTTCGGATCAGGAAAATAAGTTATAAAAATGCTTTTGATTAATTATAATTCGTTATATTGTACATTATCATTTTAAAAACAGAGGTTGTTTAAAAATCATCTCTTTCAAGTATATTTTATATTGTAACTTGATATTTTGTAGTACCTGATTTTATTATAATATTGAATGATTTATGAAGTTGTATTTTTCGGGAGGTTTTTTTTTCCAGATCAAAACAGCCTTTTGGCCTAGCCAACGTCTGGAGGCCCAAAACCTTTTTTGTACTTTCATATATGTTGTCCTTACCATATGTGTAATTTATTTGTAATGAAAAAAAAAATAAGAAAAATAATTTTTTTCTAGTCTGAAATACAACCAGGTGATAATAAGTATATAAAATGTTTCCTGTCTCTTATAGTGCCTTCTGATACCTTCCATCAGGTTTTTTTATTTTGTTTTTTAATTTTATTGGGTTTTTTTTTTTTGTGGTATTTTTTTTCTTTTTTCTTTGTTTTAATGGGGTTTTTTGGAGCGGGTGGACTCTGGGGTCTTGTTTTTGTTTTTTGGGGGGTTTTTTTGTCTGATGTTTTTTGTTGGGTTTTTTTCCATGTATGTGCTTTGTCAAGTCTCTTCTCTTTCTCTTACCAAATTATTGGTTTAGGTGTGGGTTTGGTTGGTTTTTTTTCTGACCATACCTCTAAAGGATTGGGTTTGCATATCGGGGGGGGGGGGGCGTTGGGGGTGTTTATTGTATTATGGGAAAGGGTTTAGTTAGGCAGGAAGGGTCTACACCTGGTTTGAGCACATTTGAAATTACTACCAACAAAACATTCATTTCTGGAAGGTCTTGAGAATTTCATGTCATTATTGTTATATATTTTTCTTATTGTTCCAATTTGCAGGGCTTGCATTTCAGGAATCTTAATTTTCACTTTCTTTTCCCTTCCATTGGAATGTCTGCATTGTTCAGGACTCGAGGCCAGTTATTGGATGAAGATGAGCAATTTTATGAATAGAATTGTTTGATACAGATTGTATATATGATATCTCTCATTGCAAACACACTTTATGAAATCGTTGTATATAATATATATATAAATATACAGTCATCTCATCATCAATTTAAATCCTATCTCAAAATATCATGTATTGTTTCTGAAAAGTCATACAACAATAATATGTTTTGCTACAAATAGTTATGATTATGTTTGCAAAATATTTCATGCATGATGCATTGTTTTGTTCTGTTTTTCCATTTATTTGTTTGGTTTTTTTTTCCAGTGAAGGTTGGGTTGTTGTTTTTTAACTCCTCCCATTCATAATTTGTATGACTTAATTCATTTCATTTGTATGCATTCACTAAAAGCGTTTTAAATTTGAGAGAACAATATGCATATTGAGGGTTTTTTATGCCCTTTTCTCTCATTTTCATATAACGTATTATGAGTACAATAGATATTTTATTTTTGTTGATTTCTTCTGAATCCTGTATCTGGGAAAATCAACTAATAGGGTAGGAGATTGGAGGGAAATACTTTTGAAATATTTATAAATCTTTCAGGTTTTTATTTTTATTATTTTTGCTGCTTCTTTGTTATGAAGCAGAAGTAAACAATTTTGATAATTAAAAAAACCCAAAATTGCTCGTTGGTTGAGCTTGTCTACGTTATTGTGTGAAGTTTCCTGACAATTCTTGGAGTTATGAAAGATGAATATATGATGAAGGGTTTTTGATCTGATAAAAGTGTACACGTTTTATTTTGTTTTGAAATTTTCTAATGATCTAAAAATGACAACAATTTTTTTTTTAAATTAAAGATTAGACGGTATCATCAGGAATTATCAATTCCAGGTGTCTTTCCTTATAACTAAATCTTTTGTTGTGCTTATTGATTGGACTAAAATTAAGGGAAATAAAAAAATACATTCTTCTCTTTATCTTTTTAAAAAAATCTTTTTCCACCAAGATATATTGCATTTAACAATGGTTTTTTTTTTTTGTTTTTTTTTTATTGAATGTCATGTATTAATTGTATTATTCATGTAAAGAGGAGCGGGAGACATTCAGAAGTCTGAAGTGTTAATTGTAGTACATCTGGAATAAATTTATCTCCTCTCTTTTCGCTATTTAGTTGCATTTTCTAATCAAATGAATTTGAAATTTTAAGTCCAAACCCTTTACCATTCCACACCATTGAGTATCAACAATCCACCCAACAAAAGGTTGTATTTAAAACTTTACATATATCTTACATTTTAAGATGTACAACATTCTTTAAAGATTTCCTTTGTTTTGAAAACTATTTTAGGTCTTTTTTTTTTATAGATTATGATGAATGTTTATTTTACTGACTTAGACTCAGACTGTCAAGTTCATCTCTTTATCTTTTCTCAATTGATGTTTATTTTTATATCATGATTTATTTTTGTAATAATGATAAATATTATTATTATCACAAAGTAGGATTTTAAATTTACTATTGATAACAAAATCACCACTATTCAATTCATTTATCAAAATTCTATTGGGCCCTCTCCTTGCCTTATATTAAACACTGATAATGAAAAACTATTGTCAGTTGGTAAGCAGTCAATACAATTCTGTTAAAATAAGTAGACCCTATTCTTTAGAAGTAATCTCCATTCCATCTCGGGAGAAAATTGCAAATGATATAGATATAATTAATTTTTGTTTTAACTGTTTGCCTTTTTTTAGGTGATGCTTTAATCTTCAATTATTTTCTTCTTATAGTTAAGGATTATGAAAGGAAAACTAAGCGGTTCCACATAGCTTACTCCTCCCTCTCTCTTTCTTTCTCTTTCTCTCTCTCCTCTCTCTCTCTCTCTCTCTCTCTCTCTCTCTCTCTCTCTCTCTCTCTCTCTCTCTCTCTCATAGTCTTCTTTTTCCTTTTTCTGTTGACAAGAGATAAGCAGATATAAAAGTCTGCAATCCTTTTTTTTCTCTCATGCCATTTTGTGTATAAATGAGAATTGGTCAATGGGTATGCTTGTGTGTTATAAATGTGTGAAAATATATCAAATAAAATTTATTTCATTGGTACTAGTACTATACCCTATTCTGTTATGTCAACAACCATTTAATATCTTCCATTTGGAAATTGAATTTTTTACTTTTGATTAGGTATGTTTAAGGTGTTGAGTAAAAAATTTCTTATATTTCATGATGTCAAGAACATTAAGATAATAATCATTTTTCTATTCGAAATAGTCAACTTACAGTGATTTATTAAAAAAGGGAATGCATTTTTTTCTTTGTTAATGTGTTAGATTCAAACCCTTTTCATCTCATTTATATTATTTCATGATATGATTTGTGAAAATTAAATGATATTTTGAAATCATTGCTACATTTTGCTCAATGAGTGTCCTTTTATAATGTAATTCATTGTCACCTTGAATCTTGTCCGGATGGGCGCTGCTTCAGTTTCTTCTCTTTTGGGTTTATCTCTCATCTTACTTTTTCCATCACATCCATTTTGCAAACATAATCACTCCTTTAGCTCAGTCTTGGTCCTGCCTATTGTCCTAACCTAACAGACTTGCGGTCCTCCGTGTTTTACACTGTGGTACTTGACTAGGGGGTCACTAGCTATCTATAAGGACTGAATACTTTTTGTACACAAAGGGGGTAAAATACCCTGGGTCTCCCTGGACCACAATAGTGTATGATATGGGTGGTAGCCATCATGTTTGTTTGTCCCTCTCTTCTTTGTGATTGGTAGATATTTATTTTTTTTCGTTTTAAATCATCTCTCTGTAAAATGTCCCTTCCAGGGTTAAAGTCTAGCTATTCTAACCTATCAATCAGTTTACTTACCCTTGGGTGCTGATATGACCTTGGCAATTGAGAGCGCCCTAAAACTCTCCAATATGTAGCAACAAATTCTCATTGATGATAAATACATAATGAAGGTTACACAGAGGCAACAGAAAATGTGGGCGGGCGGTTGACGGGCGACTCTGGTGGGCACTACTTCTGTTTCTTATCTTTTGGCTTAATCTTTCACTTTCATCTTACTTTTTCTAGCTCACTCTCCAGTGCTCCATTAACAGTTATACATACACACAGCTGTTTTGTGTCTGTTAGCTCAGTCTTGGTCCTGCTTGTCGTCCCAACAGACGTATGGTCATCCCCCATGTTTTGCACAATGGTACCAAATTACTACAGGGTCAATTGTTATCTAGAAGGACTGAGTGCTGTTGTACACAAAAGGTGGTAGAATATCCTGAGTCTCCCTGGACCATAATAGTAATAGTGGGTGGTAGCCATCATCTTTTTGTGTGTCCTGCTTTGTGATTGTGGGAGGTGATATTTTTTTTCCTTTGTCAATCCCCTCTTTGTCAACTTTTTTTAGGGATTACATTTTTTTCCTTATTGTAAATCATCTCTCTGTGAAACGTCACTGGCAGGGTCCAAGTCTGGCTATTCTTTTAACTACCCTATCATCTTACTTTCCTCTGGGCGCTTATATGACCATAGCAGTTGCAAGCGCCATAAAACTCTCATTCAACAAACAAACAAGAAAATGTGGCTGATTAAAAGGAGCAAGACCCCAAATTTCTTGGTCCTAAACGCCATTAAGGACAAAACTCAGAGAACTGATCACCTGCTTGCTTTTGTCTTGGTTCAAAGTTTATCTCCCTGCTCTGATCAGGGACGTATAACATGTTCCATTGCTCCATCGGCCCTGACACGGCATGATGCGGTATTAAGGGGAGGAACACAAAACAAAACAAAGCTTTCGAACACGAAATGCGGCTTATTGAGTTATACGGGTGCACTGCTAATTTGTTCGTATGTAAGTGTATGTAAAGCATCATCTCTTTTTTTTTTTTTCTGTTGTGAGTATTTAGTGCGCGCTACCTCTGTTTCTTTTCTTTTGGGTTTACCTATCATCTTATTCCAACACTCGGCTCTCGCGCTCACATAACAAGTTTACACACACAGCTGTTTTGTAACTGTTCGGTCAGTCTTGGTTCGGGGTGGTTGGTGGGTGCCTCTAGTAGGCGCTACTTCTGTTTTTTTTCCTCTTTTGGCTATTCTATCATCTTACTTTTCCAGCACTCTCTCTAGTGCCCTCTTTGAGAGTACGTAATACATGTATACACACACGGCTGTTTTTTATCGGTAAATTGTAAGTTCAGTCTTGGTCCTGCCTTTTGTCCTTATAGTTATAGACCTCTATGGTCTGATCCCGGTGTTTTACATTGCGGTACCTAGCTATGGTGTAACTTGCTAATGAGAAGGAATGAGTATTTATTTGTACACAAAGGGCGGTAGAATATCCTTTGGTCTCCCTGGCATATAATGCGCGATGTAGATGACAGCCATCTTTTATGTCCTCTCTGTGATTATAAGAGATTTGTTTTCATGTAAATCATCTCTTTGTCGCTTTTTTTTTTGGAGAGAGAGAGATGATACGGTCTATTTTTTTTCCATTTTGTAAATCATATGTGGTCGTCTCTCATTTCAAGGACTGACAATGGTTACATAGCTACAGATGATGTGTTAGTGTTTATTTAGAAAACCCAGAACATTACTGTATCTCATAGCAGTTGCAACCGCCCTAAAACTCTCAATAAACAAATAATCACAGTGCATGGTTTTACAGTGGCCATTGTTTATGTGGAGTTATGTTGTTTTTGGAAAAGGGACGGGAGGTGGAATGTGTTTGTTTTTATTTTATCTATCTGGAAGGATATTTTTGTACGTAAAACATATTTGTTATGGCATGTGTGAATGTAAATTTTTTTCAGAGGAGATATTTCTTCCCGTTCAAATTCCTTCTCCGTATGGTTTCTCCCTCTCTGGCTCTCTCTCTCTCTCTCTCTCTCTCTCTCTCTCTCTCTCTATCTATCTGCAGATCCATTAATCTGTCCTCTCCATTTTTACCGTTATGTAACTGTATTGTCCTGCTCTATCCTGGCGGATCAGACAAAAGGTGGTAAAAACACCCTCCAATTATAATAAAGGGAAATAAATACATTGATTCCTGTGGACGTTCTTGTAGTGACAAAACAAGAATGGTCTCCCTTTATAAACAGGAACCAAAACAAGTCGTCACCATAGATGTAGTATAATATACAGAATATATTGCCACTTCTCCCTTAGTTGCAGAGGGTAGCTTGTGAACCACTGCTGTAATCTCGGAACATGGGATTGACACGATGAGCCAAACTATGTAGATTCTACACTACTTGTTCTATTACTATTACTACATCTTTCTACTACTTTGTATATCATAACAAAGTATTGCTATACCACATACTTTTCTTTGACCGCAAATATAATATGCTTTTAATGATAATGATAAGTTCAAAGTTCATAATTGCCTTATTTATCCCGCTAGCCGCTAATGGGAAAATCATAATAACGTGACCTTTTGGTAAAGATATATATAGTATATTATGGAAATGATATGATTTATACGGATTAATTCACAACTGTCAAACTAGAATAACGATAGACGTATATTCCGTGTCAGTAACAGTGCGTATTGCCATTGGGGCAACGAGTCATAAGTACTAGATGCTCTCTTTTATAGGGGAGTGGATAGCTCGTGGTTAGCTCGTTGTCCGTGCTGCCGGCCAGGCGATGGGTGCCGTAGCTGGGTCCCAGGTTCGAACCCCACTCTGGATATTGTTTTTCTGTTTTTTTCTGTTTCTCCATTTTTCTGCTTTCCTTGGCTTTGTCTCGTTTCTGCACTGCATACTCTTTCAAGTTTGTCTCAATTCTTGTGATTCCCAGTGCTTGCTCCCCACTACTGACATTATTCAATAATGGAACCATGGAACCCTCTGTTGCCAAATATTGCAGCTACTAAAGATGGCGGTTTTATTGCAATGGCGGATATCAGTTGAAAATAGTTATCTCCTGCCTTTAACGATGAACCTCTGTGAAAGCCTCCCAAGCCCGCTGTGAAGCAAAACAAAACCCTGAGGAGGAACGCATCTTGTTTTATAATTTTGCATAGACGTCTATCTAGAATTAGCCTTAAGAAATAAACATCATGCCGATTTTCCAACACAATGACTATGGGATGAATGGTAGTGAGTTTGTGTATCGCCAAAGAACTCTGAAAAACCAAGGCCTATTCACGACTTTGCTTGTTCTTCTTATTATCCTTGCATTCTCATTCAAGCTTCACTTGATGGTGAGATTATTTCAATATTAGATAGAGAGATCTATCTAGAACTATAAATGTATATCTTATCTGCTATTTATAATGGTCTGTATATTAGATATGACTGGAACAATCTGCATATTGAAGTTCCGTTCTTACAGCACCCTGGGGTCCTGCATGGGAATAGGATCTGTCACAATTGATACTCTATCTAGAGATAGATAATAACTATCACTATTAGTACTGTAGACTAATTATTTTCAGTCATGATATTGATATGGGAAACAAAAAGTGCTATGTCACATAGACTCTGTCTGAAGAGATCCCGTCTGCCATGGCTTTGAGTATTAGGACGGATATGAATTCAGTAGTGCAATGTAAACTTTTGAGTTTGAGGAGACACGGTGGCCGAACTGGTAGTGACGCAACACATAACCTGGGGGCACCGGGTTTGATTCCTACTAGCGGCACCTTGGACAAGGAAATTTACTCCAATTGCCTCACCCCACCCAGGTGTGAAATGGGTAAAAATCCACAATTTGGGTTGGGGAAAGTAATTTCTGATAGACCAGTGTCCTACCAAGGGTGTGGCAACCATTGCCATTTGTTTGCTCCACACTACAGAATCAGCTCTATGGGCCTGTAGGGTCTAAAGGACTTGCAAAAAATCTGCAACTTTCGCTCAGAGTCAACTCCTAGTGTAGTGTTAGTGTCAGTGTGTTTGTGTGTGTATAATGTTAGTGGCTATGTGTATACAGCGTAGTGGAACATAGACAAGTGAAGAGAAGGAAAAGCCAATCTCGTATCTTTATTGAACATAGTGACTGCGGGAGAAGGGTACACAGGCTCTGGCAATTCACAGCTTGCACGCAATTCTTGACTGAAACTTCTGTATCTGTGTGTGTTCTCTCTCTTATTTTCTTTTTTTGGGCATTCAGTCTCTATGACAAAAGATAAGTAGGTGACCAGTACATTGTTCTGAGTCTTTGATGGTGTACAGTACAACTCGGAAATGATAAGTTTGACGGGTCTAGTTACTCGCTATTTTTTAGAATTGTAATGAAAGACTACTCTACGAATACTATAGATAATTAAAGATAACTTTGTCGAAAACAGTAGAGATTTTCTTTTGGGAGTGTCAACTGACACAGGATGACACTGTGTCCATTGACAAAACGTCAATTGACACAGGGTGAAAATCGAACTC
>JAUEKZ010078326.1:0-16576 GCA_031471865.1 Melibe leonina | reverse complement strand
TTCTTTACTTGGATCATTGTCAGGGTACTGAAAGAATATAACAATTAACATTTTACAATCATGTCTTGCTCTTGAAAGTTCACAAGATCAACTTCCATAATTCAATATCATGATACCCCGTACCCTCAATACTTATTTATCAATTTCAACAATAATCCCCGGAAATACTGTTCAAACTTTTTTTTTCTTTTTTTGTGGCAAGATTTCAGAGAAATTTATCGTCTTGATTCATGATTACACTACAAATTCAAATGAATTTTCCAAAGGTGAGACTCATTCCTTAGTAAGCTAAAAAAATATTTAAGGCCAAACACTACGTAATTCTTTATCAAAAATATTGTTGGTTCCTTTCTTTATGTGCAATGCTGTTGAAGCTAAACAAATTTATAACTTTCTACAAAGGATAAATGAAATATTTTTCATCTAATCTTGTACTGGTACCTATAAATATAGATCTAATGACCAGGAAATTTTTTGTAGCAAGGTATTCCTTTTATCACGTTCAATGAATGATTTACAGGCAAAAGAAATAGGCCTACATCACCAACAAAAATAATCTGAATATCTAAAATAACATTTTTTTTCTCAAACAACATATTAAAGCTACATCTTTTTTTAAAAATATTTTCAAATTAAAAATGATGCCGGCAGTAAGCAATTTGTCTGGATGCTGCGTCGTGTGTAGTATGCATACCTGAATGAGGAGACAATCCACGCTGTCCAAAGGTAGAGGGGCAGTGGCGGGTCTCTTGGAATGTGCCGCATTATCTACTGCCTCGTCACGACCTAAGATCACTTTGGTGAGTTTGTCTGCACTGTCCACCTAGAAAAAAAAAGGAGAAAAGATGACATCTGAATTAATCAAATTATTGATTTCGATTCTTGTAACATGAATTTTTAGTTAAAACAGAGCATGTGTCTGGTGGCTGAAATTCCTAGTTGCCTGAAAAGACTGTAGGAAAGATCAGATATATTCTTCCCCATCCAATCTGTCAAAATTTTGAAAGAAATGGGACTAACTCTAATCAACAAAATGTACCTATTCATACAAAAAGGAAGATGATGTGGGAAAAAATCAAATAAGCGGTCACCAATGTCTAGTTTGGATGGGTTTAATCCAATCATGTCTAGGTGTAATAACGAAATATTTATTTGAAGGGTGGGGGTGGGGGCTTTGTGTTGTTTTCACAGAACGCCAGAAGTTGGCAACATGATCATAGAAAACAAAACGAAGGCCATAAAAAGTAAAAAGATTTAAAAGAGACAGAGAGAGATAGTGAGCGAAAATACATATAGAGAGAATGGGGGGGGGGGGGTTAGTGTGTGTGGGTGGCCTTGGGATTGAGCAACAGTAGCTTTTCTCGGTCAACTCATGAATACTGACGGTCTTTTTAAAGACAAATCAGTCAGACAAATTATCTCGCTCCAGCCCTGATCACCATCGTGATTTAGATCGCTCGTTTTAACGGAGTTTGACACAACGCAACAAGTAAAAAGGTTCCAATACCTTTTCATTTCTTAATTTTCTTGCAAACAACATGCGACTGCGGAAATCCATGAAAGAGGGTCAAAGGTTGACCATCCAAAAATCAATATAATCTATTCACCAAGTCCATAGCCATAACCCACAATAACGTAATCTATCAGTCTCGGCATAACGGTAACATTCATGGAGCGAAATACAGAACGCATAATGTGAATATTGTGTCTAAGCTTCCTAAGATGACCAGGGAAGAAGTAAAAATTGACGTTTCTGACTCTTATAGATTGTCTATCTACATACGTCCTTTATCAACGAAGAATGAGGTTGTCTTCCTTGATAACAGTTCTAAGGTCTCGATTCCGAACGTATTTTCACGTCATCCCTTATCTTAGAAAATCGTTCATATCAACGTTATTTGTTTTCCAGGGCACAGCTTCTCACAGCGTTCCTATCGCTCAGAGGGAGAGAGAGAAGCAGACTGACGGACGAATGAACGGGAGGGGGACACACCGAAAGCGTCGGAAAGAGACAAGAGGAGACGCACACGCGAGCACACACACACAGAGAGAGAGAGAGAGAGAGTGAGAGAGTGAGAGAGAGAGTGAGCGAGAGAGAGAGAGAGAGAGAGAGAGAGAATACAGACTGAAAAGCAAGGCATAGTATTACATTAAAACGACAAAGTGGGTAGATGATATTATCACCTACGCACTGTCTAAGTCTTAGTGGATGTAGGCTAGACTAGATAGAGAAGAACGAGGGGAAGCTCGATGAACGTGACCGACCACCTCCCCAGCAAGTGCGTAGGCAGTGCAGTGGGGAAAACCAGCCATCACACGGAGGAGCGGCACGGGGCAGGTAATCAAGTAGTGTAAGAAGCAAGGTCATCTATGTACGCCAATACGGGTACACGTTCAGGTGCCGTCAATGAGGCTGTATATTATAAGGGTCAGTAAAGAAGGCCTTGGTGGTGGTCGAGTTTGGAAAGAGGGATGAGGTGTGGAGAGAGAGAGTGAGTGGGTGGGAGAGAGAGTGTGTGTCTGTGAGTGAGCGAGAGCGAGATATATATATATATACATAGAGAGAGAGAGAGAGAGAGAGAGAGAGAGAGAGTGAGAGAGAGAGAGAAAGCGTAGAGGCTGGGTACGTGGGTCCTTCGGTACATACCTTGACCATTCGGATGCCGTACTCCGTACAGAAGGCCTCAATCAGCATGTGCTTAATCTGCACCGCCACGTCCGTGCCCCCGGTGGTGGTGGCAGGGGCTTCTGGTATGACGCACAGCATCGTGTTGAAAGGGTCGCTGTGAGTGGGAGAGGACAGGAAGAAATCGGTCACATGAAGATTGCGTAATACCATTATAGGTTATGATAATATTATACTGCATGTGCGTATTGTATAGACTGTATCGTATGCGTTTGACATCCTAATGATAACATGACCTCAAACTGGTGAGTAGTATTCACCTCTTTATCCCCCTCTCAAGGTATAGAACAGTGCGTATTTTGCCCCTATGCATAATAGTCTATTGAATGGGTAGGGGGAAACAAAGGGTGGGGGGAGCGAGTGTGTACGTATGCCTTGACCTTGGGTTTTTGTCATGTGCCTGAAGGCTTTGGGGTTTGTGTTGCTCAAAACAAATGTTCACCCACCTTCATTAAATGTTATTTCATACATAATAAGTAGTTTAATTGTATGCATTGCGTCACAGGAACAAGTAACAGTAAAACTTACAGTAACTTACTGTGTTGCAATATTAAATCGCATAATCTAAACCGCACATAAGTATCTTTAACTTAATGCTTCACGATGCCGCATTCCCAGTACAAGTTTTATAAGGCAACTAAATAACTTCTTTTTTTTCCTCAAGTCTGGGAAAAAAACAATACGTACATTGCAAAGATAAAGCCTACCCCCCAAAAAAACAAAGCAAAAGCGAACACAGGCGAAAAAAACCGGAAAAAACGAACGATATAATGTATATTTCTTTTTTTTAACTTGATGAATAATGATATCCTGGTGATAACCGTGTGACTGAAATATGACCCTGAAGTTTACAATGTAATACAAGCAGTGCCGGATATGGACCAAGCCAGATCCGTTAAAGTTTCAACACACTTGATTTTTCTTCTTTCTTTGGCTTTGTCTATTAATAGCACTGCTGGTGGCTTGTAAATCATCTTGTGTTTTCCTTGTTTAATTAAACTACATCTCCATCGCCACCTCTTCTCTTTGTGGAAACGGATGTATTGTAATAAAATCCTGCGGTGGTTCTTTTTTTGTCTCTCTCAATCCCGACCAAAGTGGAGGGAAAATTACACTAAGCCAGCCGCAGACGAGACCACAGCCGAGGAAAAACTAACGGTTCCGGGAATTTGCCAAGAACCAGCCAGGTCATGTCAATGAATCAATGATAGCTGGCATGATCCAACATCCGGGTTGGAGATATTTTTTTAAAAACCCATTCATACTCATACTATTTATGTTATCACGTGGTTATTTCTTTCTAATAATATCCTTGCTTTCTCATCAACACCGTGGCATCTTGTGACACGTTAAAACAAAGAAGTGACATCACGGGGATATTATAGTGTGTGCGCATGTGAGCGAGTGAGTGAGAGAGCGGACAGGAAGAGACAAATACAGAGAAAGGAAGAAGGGAGATGGAGAGAGAGATGGGGGGCAGAGGCGGAAGTGAGGTGGAGTGAGAAGAGACAAAGAGAGAGAGAGAGAGAGAGAAAGGAAGAGGGGAGAGAGTGAGAGAGATAAGGGGAAGGGGTAGGGAGAGAGGGAAGGGGTAGGGAGAGAGGGAAGGTGAATTTTACTTACATTTCCAACAGCCTTGCACAATCCTGCATGCCGAAGGTAAGTCGGCCTTGTTCCGAGGCCTGCCATACGGCCTCCCGTAAGGTCTCGCCCATCTTGAGGTCAATCCTGAGAAGAGGTAAACAATAACAATGAGGTCACGTAAACTGCTTTGGGCCGTACAACGCTAACAATAATTCAATCAATCCAGGCGTACTTTTTCATGCACGAATACCCACACAGACATTAACACCTCGAAACACACAAACAGCCACAAACGACACTCACACACAAACATTCAGGAACGCAAACACACAAACACACACACAGCAGTTGGAATGCAGATACAATTTGTTTCGATTAGTCTGCAAGACCTAAGTGAATAAGTCTAAAATTTCATCGTGCAAGCCAACCGTCCGTAGACATGCTGAGTTTATAGGGCTTAACGGCAGCAAACACCGTTATTGACATTGCTAGAAACTCGAGGTCATCGTAACAATGATTAAGCACTTTATAAGGGGTGGGGGGGGGGGGGGGGTGAAGGAGTGATGAAATGATAATAGGAATGCTATTTGTTATCACAATTATTTAATGTTATGTCATAATAAGAGAGATGATTACTAAGGACTAAGAACATAGGAGAGGCCAATAAAATGTATTCAGGCCTGAAAGTTTATCCTGATTCTATCTAGCAAGATTTGAAGAACTTTAGCCATGCTAAGAGAAGATTTAAGTTGCAGGAAGGTATCAATTGAGTACCTAAATGATCTTAACAATATTATCTATCCATCTAGACTGATAAACTGAGAACCTGATTGTCGGCAGGATCTTCCCTTTAACTATCAGATATTTTTTTCCCTCTACGTTCAACAACAGTAACTACTACTACTACTGCAGTAGCAGCTATCATTTTATTCCTCTTCATTTGCTCCACATTTTATTATCTAAACGTCGTTAACTCTTTCACGATAATGCAAAACATGTTAATTCGTGACCAAACGTGTAATTTTATTCATTAAAGTATACCTGTTCTGATTAACTTCATACATTAATTAATTTGCCTTTTAAATATCTAACACAATCATATGTTGTGTGCAAGTGCAAGACACGTGATTTCGCGCTTTCTACACAGAATGCGGAATGCGGTCGATGCGGACACCGGCCGAGGCGAGCCGCCAATGGGGTGACACGACAGTCGAGAGAGAGAGAGAGAAGCATGATTCACAGGTGTGTGACTAACGACTATGAGTAAGTTCCCTAGCTTCCGAGTGATTCAGTCATAGCCGACGTGTCCGCCTCAATCATAATCATAGCAAATTGGAATCTTCTCTCTCTCTCTTTCTCTGTGGGCACGGAAACGCACCCCCCTGTTGTTGAGACAACAAAAAATAATTTAAAAATGGGCAAGTTGCAGCAATGTGGATAGGAGGAGAAGTAATGGAGGGTAATCATGTTTCAACAGCGGCGGCGGCTGCAGTAGCAGACGTAGTTGTTGTTGTTGAAAGTAAAGGAAGAAATTTTTCTCGGTGTTTAAAGCAAAGATCCTGCAGACAATCTGTTCTCGTGACGTCCGTTCTCTACACGCGAGAGTGAAAGCAGAACAGAAACTGCTAAAAGATAAGAACCAAACAACAACAACAAGAAAATGCTATGGGATCAAAGGTTTAATGACCGCGCGAGATTAAAGGGCCAGTTTGTCACACAAGTTGTTATGTCATGTCACACCCTTCCTGCCAACATAATATTCTCACGGGTGGAATGACGTTAAGAACTGCCTCATTATTAAGCCCCTCCCCTTTTATCTCTCCGCAATCAGTGCCCTCTGCCTGCCTACAGCATTTCTCCTCTTTTATGCATTCATTATCATTTCAACACTAGATGCATCAAAATCAAACGAAAAACGTTGCCGAAAAGCTTAGTAGACTTAGAGATTGACGTGGTAGCCAACAACGAAAGTTCCACGAGTCAACCAATGCTTGTTTGTTTGGTAGGCAGGCGACTGAGTGTAATGACTACGTCAGCCAACCAGGGTCAAAGCATTGGATCTCAAGGTCGGCAGATCCAGGCTATTTTTATCCCCAAGTCATGCGGAATTTCGTACTTTGTTCAGAAGAAGCATGATGTAATGCAATATGAGTATGCGTACTTTTATTATGCAAGACTTGGAATGCAACTTTAAAATAATTGAAATAAACATTATTTAGGAGGGGGGAATCAAAGCAAGATAGAAGGAAAAAAAAGAATTCAACGCAGCTTGCATCATGCACTGAAATAAGCACATCGAACACATGACTTCCAAGGGAACAAAGACACGTTGTGCAAAACCAATCTCTTTTCTGGTCTCTAAAAGATTGTCTAGAGTCTAAAACATCTTATATTTACAGTATCCTGCATATCTATTTCAGCTTTTATTCTGGACAATAAACGAGAGATTGGTGCTTTGAGCAAAACATCTTGCACAAAGACAAGACAAAGATCTAGATAAGACTATTCGAAATGTTTCTCAACACAGAGAAAACACAGGTCTAGGCTACGGAATAAATATCTGCTGGTTATTTGCAGATTTTGTCGATGCAAATGTAATGCAGTATGCATTAAGAACTAAACAGACAGTTTTCATTTTTGAGCAATCTAAATCTGACGTAATCTGAGAAGTCAAAAGAGAACTTACTGTGCAGAAGTATCCACGCACTTGTTTTCATGCGTTCTTGTCATGTTGAAAGAATTAACAAATTATTGCAGTAAACACAAAAAATTATCCACAAGATACACTTAAATTTGAAAATCACAAGATTGTCTCTCTGAAAACAAAACTCTAGATATCTAGACACTGGAAAGAATCCACGCAACTTCCACGATCTCCTTGGACTTCTTTGTCAGGCGCTTACTTCGATCATTGATCAACACACGGAACTACGGAACCACTGAGCCAACAAGCGAGGGGAAATCGTGACCGGATGAGTCGAGAACTTGGCAAACCGCGTTGGAAACGAGGCTGAGGGCGGGGACTTTCCTCTCATTGGACAAGAAGGCGGAAATATGACGAGAGAAGGGAAATTCCCTTCACAGCCCTAGGGAAAACAATGACTAACGCCGCAGTTAGGAAAGATGGCCCGAAATAACTGGATATATAAATCCTGAGTACCCGACTGGGGTGTTCAGTGTTCAGTGTAAGCTGTTGCACGCTAAACAACGTGGTGGGAGTTGACTCTCTACCATCTACCCGTGATAAGCCCCTTGCAAATAATCACAATACCCTCTCGGTATTGGATAATTGAACCCCTTCGCCCATTTTGTGGGTGTGGTGTCCACAGACAGGACTGTGTTAATCAAAATAAGCTAAACTTTCATGTAGATAATGGAACTGGTTAGAAAATGTAACATGAGACAACATCACTTAGGTACGTGGCCTGACTTCTTATGAAGAGCACAGTTATTGAAAGAGGCAAACAAATTAACTTTTTCTTTTTTATTCAGATGTTCTGAGGAGAGACAAAATATACCAAGCATCTGAACAAGAAAATTACAAATTTGTTTTCATATTGAAGATAACAATATACCCGGAAACAGGATAATGAGACACATATCTGGTTAAGAACTATCAGTGAGCATCTATAGTACAGACCAAAGAAGTATTGTACTACTACAGTATTGTACTTTGAACTCTCTAAAACACACATACATCGACTGGCAGGTAGTCAGGCACCTTGACCCTATCCGGGTTTTATTGTTTTGTTTTTCTTTGTTTTTTGTTTTGTTTTTCAAAGAGAGGTGTTGTTTTTGTTTTGTTTTATTTTGCTTTGTTTATTTGCTCTTGTGTTTTTAAGCATAGAAATCTATCCGTAGATACGTCATGTGGTGTTTTTGACACTCCGCGTTACAATGTAAAGATTTAGAGTGTGGCTTGGGAAGGGGCTTTTAAATGCACTTCAGTTCTCCCCACTATCTTACGCCTCTGGTGGGCGCTACTTCTGTTTATTATTTTTTTACTTCACCTCTCATCTTATTTTTGTTCCAGCACTCTCCTCCAGAACTCCATAACAAGCATACACACAGCTGTTTTATATCTGCTAGCTCAGTCTTGGTCCTGCCTGTCGTCCAAACAGATTTGTGGTAATCACCGATGTCTTACACTGAGGTTCCTAATTACAAGGTCACTTGCTACCTAGAAGGATTGAGTACTTTTGTACCAAAGGGCGGTAGAATATCATGGGTCTCCCTGGACCATAATAGTGCATGATGTGGGCGGTAGCCAAAACATGTTCGTATGTCCTGCTTTGTGATTGTGAGAGGTGATACTTTCCACTTGTAAATCATCTATTTGTCCCCTTTGTTCATCGATGATATTTCTGTCCTTGTAAATAATCTCTCTGTGAAACGTCCCTGGCATGACCTTAGCAGTTGAAAACGCCCAATAAACAAACAAACTAGATCGAGATTACAACCATCTTTTTAGACACAGAATGACAATGAGCTTTATGCTGTAAAAAGGATACAACGCTCATTGCTTTGCCTATCCTTTCCTGTTTAAATTGTACTCGTTTAAATCAGACAATTTTAGAACACGCTCGTGCAATATCATTGTCTATATATAGGCTTATCAGCGTATGTTTGTATTTGTAGCAAAGGGAACAGCGTGGGAATTTTGAAGATATCTTTAATACAATTTTCATTCTTTCAAATCCGCATCATCATCCTAGAATGTCAAACCGTCACGGTTGAGTAGATTGCCAGTGTGTGTACATACATACACAAGTGACACCCTAACACTTAACACGTACACAGTTTTGATGGGTACTTTAATACCTACATACATGGATTGCCTCTCGTATTTCCTCTACCGTACATACACGGTACATCACGATTTGCGTATTATTTTGTATAGACGAGAGCATTCACGGGACCTGAACGACAAATCTACGAAACGATTTGCGTCATTGAACTCTCCTGACAATGAACCACGATCCAATTGCATCGCTGCATGTGGGAGCTAGTGACGTCCGTAGCTACCTGAGAACAAATTATGGTATTAATAATTAAGGAAAACATAACCTGCCTCGAGCATTCAATAGGTGGAGCGTCTACCTAGGACAAAAAACCAGTAGGTTAGAGTTATGAATCCTGGTCATATGATTATACATTAGACGTAAAAATCAGCATTGCATATATAGCATCACTGTTATCTGCCTCCCCATTCGACATTACTAGAACATTGTTAAAAGTGGTTAACCCGATGTCAGTCATGTATAGTAATAGTATAGAGACTTGATAACAATATTTGAGTGAGCTCAACGTTTATCTCTGTGTAGCAGTAACAGCAGGAGATTATCACTTCTCTAGGGACGCCTTTGATGGGACTGTGACAGAGAAAACGGATTACAAATGATTTAAATGACCCCCCCCCCCCCCCCCCGAAATCATATCTCACAGTTACAGAGGGGAGAGCACACCAACAGATGATGATCACCACATAGGGAAGGGAGTGGAATGGGGGAGGGGAGTGACTCTAGGTCTGTTGCGACAACAGGCAGAACCAAGACAAGTTTATGTGAACAGTAAAAGTAAATGAGTAAAAGAAACAATTAATTTGGATATTCCAATATCTTTTTATGACAAAAAATATGGTTGCCATTGACTTTAATTTATTATGTTCTTATTAGGCCCTCTTTTCCCTGTAACACTATTGAAAGCACAAATCAACCGATCAACTCGTTAAAATTGTCTTTGTATTTGTTTGTACATGTACTGGACGCCTGGTTTGGTGGTCACCACACCCTCTGTTTCTTGAACAGGACAGTGGACAGTGATGCTCGGTTCTACTACAAGCTTAGTGTTCCTGGCCTTAGTGTGGCGAACGCCTTCCTCTCTATTTTTTAAACCTATCTATCTATCTATCTATCCACCTTCCTCTCTATCTATCTGTCTATCCACCTTCCTCTCTATCTATCCACCTTCCTCTCTATCTATCTATCTATCCACCTTCCTCTCTATCTATTTTTTAAACCTATCTATCTATCTATCCACCTTCCTCTCTATCTATCTGTCTACCCACCTTCCTCTCTATCTATCTGTCTATCCACCTTCCTCTCTATTTTTCTATCGGTCTACCTAGCTATCTACATACATATCTATAATCTATACCAGTATACAGTTTATTCATCTATTGACCGCGTGTCTTTGAAGCTATTAAATGCCAACTCAGCACTTTTAAGTTTTAACGGGTAGGGAATCATTACAGTACATCTCTGATTCGATTTCCCAGAAAGTCACAGATAGTGTTATCGATTTTTCGCGATGACTGTGTCGCACTCACCTCCTCTCGGATTAAGTCTGTGCCCATTGACGGCCTTTAAAGGCAAACTTACGAGTACGGTACGAGTACGAGTGTCGATAAGCCAGCCAGTCAGCAGTCAGCAGCCACTACACCATATATGGAGTTGCATCGAAGCGTTTCGAGTAGCATGAATGAATGAATAATTTCTACGAAGGAAACCCCACGGGATTCAGCTCTATTTATAACTTTCTCCTTGTAAAACGATACGAGAGATAGATAGTCTACTATAACATTGCAAGCCACGGTGATTTAGAAACAATAATAATGGATGCGCTTTTATCTATTATTTCGCTACTGTTGAGTTTTTTTTAATCTACCTGCTGTGAAAATGTGTACTTCATTAATGGTGGCTTTTTTTAACCCTGGGGAAAGCTAGCGCTATAGAAATCTCTATATTATGTAGATACATAATATAGATCGACCTGTTGTCTATTTTTTTAGAGTGTCAGTATCAAGATTTGTTTGTTTATATACTTGTTACAAGGACCTGCTTCGGGTACAAGGGAATACAAAACCTTCAAGACATGCCCGTTCTTATGCCAGTTAAATCATATTTCAGTGAACTGACATATTATGCCAAAGCCTGAATTTCTTCAGGCTTTGGGCATATGTCAATGTCAGTTCACTGAAATATGATTTATTTGGTATGAGAACATTAACATTTTCAAGATTTTGCATATTTCAGTTTGGTTAGAATCAGACTTAGCAGTAAAAGGATTAATGACATATCCGCGTACAGTGGTAGATAAGAAGAAATTTGTTTGTTTTGAGAGTTTTAGGGCACTTGCAACTGCTATGGTTGTATAAGCGCCCATGGGTAAGTAAGATGATAGGCTAGTTAAAAGAACAGCCATACTTTGACCCTGCCAGGGACATTTCACAGAGAGATGATTTACAAGGAACAAAATATCATCTCACAAAAATGGGGACAAAGAGATGATTTGCAGGGAAAAAAATCACCTCTTACTCTTACAATAACAAAGCAGGATACACAAACAGATATTGGCCACCGCCCACATCATGTACTATTGTGGTCCAGGGAGACCCAGGATAGTATACCACCCTTTGTGTACAAAAGTATTGTCCTTGTAGTTAGGTACCACAGTGCAAAAAAAAAGGTGATGACCATAAGTCTGTTAGGACGACAGGCAGAACCAAGACTGAGCTAACAGATACAAAACATGTGTGTATAGTATAAGCTTGCTAGGCAGGGAGCACTGGAAAAAGTAAGAGGACAGATAAAGCCAAAAGAGAAGATATAGAAGAAGCGACCACCAGAGGCGCCCGCAAAAATGTCTTATCAAAGATCAGCAACAAATACATCGTAAGTGTAAGTTGCTTGAGATCTTGATAAAATCTTTATGTAGCTCCTCTTGCTTACATGACTGCCAAAAAAGACCGGATGGGTTCGTAGGAGCAAGACATTTTTTTTATTGAGTTTTTTTAGGGCGCTTGCAACTGATATGGTCACGTACATGTATGTAAGTGCCCAGGGGTAAGTAAGATGATCGTGATAGACTAGATAAAAGAATTGCCAGATTTTGACCCTGCCAGGACCGAATCACAATGAAAAAAATATCAACTCTCAGATAAGGTGACAGAGAAATGATATTTACAGAAAAAAACACCTCTCATAAAATAATCACAAAGCAGGACAGATAATGGCTACCGCCCACATCATGCACTATTGTGGTCCAGGGAGACCAAGGATATATTCTACCGCCCTTTTCATACATAAGTACTCATTACTCAGTCCTTCTAGATAGCAAGAGACACTGTAGTTAGGTAGTTAGGTACCACAGTGTAAAAAATGGGGGAGGACCATAAGTCTGTTGGACAACAGTTTTGTTTGTTTGTTGAGTTTTAGGGCGCTTGCATATAAGCGCCCAGGCAGGGGTAAGTGAGATGATAGGCTAGTTCAAAGAATAGCCAGAGTTTGACCCTGCCAGGGACGTTTCACAGAGAGATGATTTACAGGAAAAATAAAACATCATCTCATACAATAACAAAGCAGGACACACACAAACAGATAATGGCTACCTGCCAAATCATACACCACTGTGGTCCGGGGAGACCCAGGATATTCTACTGCCCTTTGTGTACAAAAGTTCTGTCCTTTTAGATAGTGTGTGCTTGTTTATGAAAGCACTGGAAAAGAAAGTTGATAAGTGAAGCAGAAGAGAAGTAACAGAAGTAGCGCCTATCAGACATGCCTGCCAAACACAAGCGAACACATAAGATGACAGGATAGAACATAGAAGAGGAAAAGTAAGACAACAGTTTTGAGTAAAAAAAAGAGTCATAGTTTTAAGACACTTTCCATTGCAAAGTTTATATCAGAAAAGAAGAAACAGACACACAGAAAAAAAACCAACCTGCAATGATAATTGTACTTTTAATAGAGAAACACAGGAAATAATTTCTGATACTTGCAACAATGAAATATTTATTTATCAGTCTGTACATATTGGTAATGGTGGAGTAATTGCATTCATTTCAATAATGACCAAATTTCTCTCAGTACCCGCATGTTCTTTTTTATGTGCTTCTCCTGTCCAAAAACATCTGACAATTGATTCAACAAATGTATGTATATCATTGAGTTAAGATGCTTTAACAACAACAAACAAAAATTACATTTCTATTCCAATTCAGATTACTTAATCTACTTGTCATAAACTCTAAGTAAAGTCAAGTTGCACATCCATAAATAAGTGTTCATGTGAATTCATAGCTTGAGAAATAAGGTCACAATTGTAGCAAGTAGCAGTAACATTCAAAGTAGGATGGTGATAACAAGAAAATAATTATGGTAATGTTAAACACACAAAACTTAACTCAGAATGGTGAAACTGGAAAAGTAAATTAAAACATACTAAAAGCTAACAAATGTAAAATGAACACAGTCACTCCAACCTGCCATGACAGTTTGATAAGCAAACTTTCAAATTCATCCATTCTGTTTCATTATCATTATTACTACTTCATGAATATGAATTGGTCTCCATTACAGACATTCACAAAGTAACCAAATTGCAGCACGCAACAAGAACATGACACAAGTGTTTGAATTTTTTCATTTTTTTTATCAACAGACTCCCTACTCTAGAAAAAAAAAATCCTAGACAAATCACTGTTGCTGAGCATAAATAATTGCATGTGGAGATACACTCAAAGGCAGACATGTTGCACAGAAAAATATGTGACGTGACTCTTTCAGATTGTAAGATTTTAAGAGTATAATAATTTGAGTTTATTTCCCGTTGATCACAAGCAGTGCATTTGTTTCAAATCTGTCAGCACTCACAGACCACAACCTGATCTTTTTACCTGATTTTTCAACTTTGTAACAAGGAATGAAAAAGGCTTAGCACTGACAAAGCATTAAAAAGAAAACCCCTTTGCAACTTAAAATATAAATGAGACAGATAAAATTGAAACATTCAAATTCTTTCACTCTCCTTACATTGAGCAAGTGCATCAATAATGACAAGAAGTACATTTTAGATTTTGTTTTATTGGGTTTTACCTGGTAACGCCCTAATTCTTCAAACAGAGAAATAAGCTTAACTAAGTGTAGTCTGTCAATAAAAAAAATTGTAAAAAGTAATGTCAACCAGGGATTGACTTAAGTTTGACAAATGAAAAACAATAATTGACAAGACATACCAATAGTATACAAAATACTTCCTCAAAGACAGAAAAAAATGTTTAAAACAATATTTCACAAAGCCATTGAGATCTCTGAACACATGAAGTAACTTTGGCATTAAAAACGAGAACTAAGACTTTCACTTAGTAACAAATTATCTCTACAGTAGTCTCTGTCTAAGTAGACGATCCAGTAAAGAACATTTTCCCAGGAAATGTAATCCCTTCTATATAAATTTGCCCCAAAAGAACACACCCCAATCAGTCTAAGGACAAATTTTGAAGAGACATGGCTGGTCAAACTTGTCACCAACTACAATAAATTGCTCTTACAAAGGCATTCGAGCTTGAGTGGGTGTTTCTTGTAAAACCGCTTGCCCCCAAAAGGACTGCTATGTATAGTTGTGTGATGCCAAAGTCTTCCACAAAGAATGGCTACGGCGCATGTATGAAGCACAACTAAAACAATTGTGAGCTCTTTGTCAAGGGGGGCAAGCAAACCCTTAACATTCATAATCATTACTTACCCCATCGCTACATACGAATGGAGTCATTGGCCCCTCTATCAGTGAATGGGGGAAAGGTAAGGGCATATATCGCTGATATCCAAGAATCATGCTTACCACCCTTTTCCCTTTTATTTCCTCCAGCTAGTGGAAAACATTGAAACACATAGGACAAGACGAGCGCCGTCAGGTGTGTTACAAGGACACTGCTAAAACGGTGGGGCCAGGTACTCATTTTACTGCTGGGCTGACAGCGGGGTTTCATGTCCCGGAAAAATAAATCTGCACACCAAGAGGATCTAACCCAGAACACAGAGTAGACGTCTAAAACATTCTACCAACTCAGTTAATACCCGGAAAGGACAGGGTGGTTACAGAAACAAGTGAAATTACATACATGTGTTGTGTTTGAGTAATTTATTCCTTTTGTCACCTGCCTGAGAACATAATTTTTAAAAATTCCAGAGGGCCATGTTCTTTAGCAGAGACTACTGCACTTGTTTTGTATATCTATAGGGAGATTTCTTCCAATTGACTGACTGACTGTCACAGTTAATTTAGTGTTGGCCTGCAATTGTTACCAATAGGGTGAGGCATGTTTCAAATGACCCCAAGCAAAAAAAAACAACAACAAAAAAACAAAAAAAAAGGAGAGAGAAAGATACCTTCGAATAAAAGAAGTGTTGGTAAGTTTTGAATTCACCCACTGTATTACTCTAAAACATGATAAGTTGAGCTTACCTATGACCAAATTTTGCACCATCAAAATTTTAATTGATGATGTCACGCAAAATATAGTATTCAAATTTCCTCACCAACGAATGCCCCTTCCACCTTTCATTTCCTGCCATTCAAAATGTATATGAGGAGAAATGATAGAAACCATAACCTTTGAGTGGCAACATGATTGAGTCCATGTAGGAAAATGCATTATTGTACAGAGATTGGTGTCCTGATAATGGTGATGTCTAATCTGATTCCGACTTGATTGTAAGAGATGATGAATGACTTTCACAAGAAGCTGTGTTTGAGAAGGAAGCAACAAGAAGAGAAAAAAATGCTGAATTTGAAAAGGGTTTAACATAATTTAAGTCATTGCTATTAAATATAAGTGGCAAAAGTAAATACATCTTTTTAAAAGACAATACTACACACACAGTAAGGGTCCTGTGACATGGACAGCAAACTTTGTATTGCCATTACCCCTGTAGCAAATAATTGACCCCTGGCTTAATATAAGGACAACGAGAAAAAAGTGGTAGTGGCCCTAGAAAATTCACAAATGTTTTATCAAACACAGACTAATGCAAAGCAAGGTTTCAAAGACAAGTATCCTCTGATGTTGTCAATGATTTTTGTTCCATCTCAACATCAGGTCTGAATGCTGAGTACAGTGGTGTTTCTGACACATATCTATTGTTCTTCGCAGGAAACAATGACTGCTTACTAAATGTGGGCAATTTGAACAATCAATCCAAAACAAAAAGATACTTATCAAAACTTCCTGTTGAACTTACCTTCTGTCTCAGGATCCTGAACACTACTATCAGATTCCTCTTTTTTTGTAATAGATATGCCTTGATCAGGTGAGTTATTCACTTTCCTGAAATTACAATAATAATAGAAATAGTAATACGAAAAGAGAAGAAGAATACGCATTTTTTACCAGGGTTGCCACTGTCTGCTGGAGAGGCTAAAAGTGGGCCCCCTCTCCAAAATTATCAAAAAAGTGGGCCGTATCGCGGAACGTAAAGTCTCCAGAGGTTTATAGGTACCACAAAAAATATAATCCCACATTCT
>JAUEKZ010077994.1:0-16577 GCA_031471865.1 Melibe leonina | reverse complement strand
TCTTCTTTCTGTTTAGGACCTCTTTTATTTGTTTGGTGACCCAAGGTTTATTGTTACTAAATATTTTGACTGTTTTTTGGGGGATAACATTGTCGACACAGAAATTTATATAACTACAGACAGTATCCGCCAGCTCGTTGGTGTCCTCCGCTGCCTCTGTGAACACAGTCCAGTCTGTCTGAGATATCAGGGGGAGTGACACGAGTGATTTCCGCCATTTTGAAAGACAGTCAAAGTGGGATAGACGGTTAGAGCAGCAGATGTGCACAAAATCGACACATATTTCGCCACAGTAAGAAAAAAATCACGATATTGGGCATAAAATCACACCATTTTGCACAATATCAAGAGGGAAACCCCCCTTTAGCTAGACACATTCAAAACTGACCTTATTTACGCTCGCCCAGTTTATGGATGAACCGGGATTGGTTCGTTAATTTGGGCTGGAGCAGCAGATTTGCACTCCATCGACACAAATTTCACCACAGTAAGCACAACATCATGAAATTGAGCATAAAATCAGGGGGGTAACCCCCCCTGAAACTCCCCTTTACCTCTAGATCTCTAATTCAAAAGTGACTGCTCGTCCGGTCCATGGGCAGAATGTTAATTGGCTCATTAATTAGGGCCGCCAAATTATTGCGCCAAATTGACCTAATTTTACCTTATATGGCCAAAGTTGACCTAATTAACGCAAAATGGTCTAATTTTCATTAATTCATAACTCCTAAACTGGAGTTGACCCCCAAAAAGTTTTGATATTATCGTATTATTTGGTTGTCTTATTTATCAAGGGAAAGAACACTCATGAAGACCATTAAGTAAGACGCTGAGAACATAACTGCCTTTATTTCATGAAGGGTTACATGTATTCGATTACTCCAGGACGATACGATACAACACATATAGAGTACATTGATGCTGATAATGTGACAGATATATTCGTGTTCAGTATCAAAAAGTACATTAGATAGCATATTTTAAATATCAATTTTCAGCCGTGTGCTCACATCGTACAAATACCGATACATCTAGATATATCAATTTTAATTTTGATTTCTCTTGTAGACTACAATCAAGCTGCCTGTTTCCTTTTTTCTATGTTTGTACCAACTATAGTATTTCTAATAGGAAGAAGAAGACGAAGTTCAGGTGGGATGATTTTCATAAATTATACAGGTTTTCCTCTTGTCACTTCATGTATAATTTACATTACAAGGTTATCAACTTTGGTATGTAGTTTTGTATATTCCATGTTATTGTTTCTCCACAGATTTACATGGTACCCTTCAGTTCATAGTCTATGTATGACATGATTTGACCCGATATACTCTTCAATATGAGTGACCATCACACTTTGAGATCACCTGCCCCTGTGGGCATTGTTGATCATGTTGGGAGCTTGTCTGACAATTTTGCAGAACTTATTGAAACTGAGGAATACTCTGACATTACCTTTATTGCTGATGGATTTCCTTTCAAAAGCCATAAAGTGATTTTAGCTGCAAGATCTGACTTTTTCAGGTAAATCGAAAAACTTTACAGAGCTCTCTTTGTTGAATTCTTATATGTTTTGCTATTTTCAAAGTATTTTTCTTTATTGTCAATAATCTAAGGTGTTGCAGTGAATGAATAAAATTAAAAACATATTCTTTAAGTTACTTAATTACTTTACATTTTCCTAAGAGGTAAGTCAGCACTACCAAGATATAGGAGTTGGTGAAAATGTTCTTAGATATTGCCAGATTTATTTTTTTTAGAGATCTAGTATATATGAACTTGTTACAAAAGTGTCAAGACAGTTAGACAGATAGTTTAAAATATTTATAATTTAGTTATTTTTCGAGGCATCAGACTGTATTCAGACCCTTAGCAACAGGAATAATTTCACCATTGAAAGGGGTTTTCAACTTCAGAGTTATAAGAATTTTGTCAAGCTATGTTCATTACATACTAGGTGAATTATTGATGATATCCTGTTCAAATTTTTTTAGAGCAATGCTTTTTGGAGGAATGAAAGAATCCTTGCCTAGCACCACCCAGATTGAGCTCCAAGACACCCCTGTCAGCGCTTTCTCTGCACTGCTAAAATACATTTATTCTGGGAGAATGAACCTGCTTGAGATTGAGGTCAGTGGGAACCTCTAAAGTGCCAATATATTTTTTTTTCACTTTGCATTGCTGGCTCAAAAGTTAAAATTTTTGCATTTTAGTTATTATTACTGTATTATTGTCTAGTCCGACAGGTCTCTTTTTTGTGGTAGAGATTACATCTTTAGAAATCACTTGTCTAATAGCATTTTAGGGCTCTTGAAACACATTAACTTGAATTGGTTGTGAGCTGTAATACAAAAACCAGTCAATTGGCAATTGTCCGGTTGCTGGCAATTTGCTGATGAGAAGAAAGGAGCTGCCAAATTTACTCACTTGTTCTTTTTTTTTTTTAGAGTAATAAGACACTGTGATCTAAGCAAGTGGTTACCAGTTCTCTTTTTCTCTCTCTGTCATACATAGACACAAAGAGAGAGACAAGGTTTTGACTTGCCTTGCCTTCTCTATGAAGCGCAATGAAGTGATGTAACTCTCTCCCTCGCTCATATTTGGCTCTTGAACGCCTGGGGGGGGGATGGTTGTAACTCATAATTAGCTTCCAACACATATGTCTGTTGGATACCTTCACACAAAAACTTCTCGTAGAGTTGCGACGCACTCCTTCCATCCTAAAGTATCTCTTCAATTGTTTTCTATAATTAGAACTATTATCACCAATTTTTTTATTTCAGGAAGCTCTTCGCAAAATTTTTGATGAAAATATAATGAGAATTTTCAATGTTCTGATTCTGATGTTTTATATCTACAAGGCATGACAAACCTGTTTTGTCTGCCTTTTTTGTAGATCAATTTACCCTATCCAACTCTTCTCCTTTATTGTTTTTTTCTTTAACTTTTGGGAGATTCATCACTATAGATTTGCAATAAATCAGGCTGCTAGAAATCTAATCACCTGGAATCTTGCCAACCAAGAAATTGTTTCTAGAGGTTTTAAAAGAAAACTGAACAAGCTTGACCGATTTCATGCTTGTCTAAGATAGAGCTCTCTATGTACTCTCATTCCAACAAAGTGCCATAAGTAATGAGTGGTTTTATTTATATTCAATACAATTTTAAAGGGAAAATAAGCAATGAATTATATTTTTGTATTTTATTGACAAAGCTTTGATATTAACAACAATAAATGATACCTACGTATTATATTAGTCTACAGAGTTGAGTTCAGTCTGGTCATTTACTGGTCTGAATACTCCTACAATCTATGGTGTCCCTATTAAACCCAGGTCTATCTATGGTGTCCCTTTTTAACCTAAACTGCTAAGCCCTTATTTATTCTAAGATAAGAGTCTATGTACTATTAGATTGTCAAAGATAAAAGGATCCAATGAATAAAATTTCTATGGAAAAATGTTAGACTCATGACTTAATTCTTATGCCCAAGACTCATTGAGATTTGCTGTGTGTTGCATGAAAATTGAATTACAATTATACTTTTCTTTCCCATGTTCTTGTGCTTTCAGGAAGAAAATCTACTCGACATTTTGAGTTTAGCTCACAGATTTGGCTTTGTGGAGCTAGAGTCCTCCATCTCTGACTACCTGAAGGCCATACTAAACATACGGAATGTTTGTCATATTTATGACTTGGCTAACATCTACAGGTAAGACCACATTGATTTTTTTATGTTTAAGAATCCTGATTTATTGAATCCATTAAACTTTATTTTTAGCTCTGCATTTGGAAATCTTCTCTTCTAGAAATGTCCTAGATGATGATATATATGTTCAAGATATATTGCTGGTATCATTGCTTACGTTTAATTGTCTTTGTTTTATGCACAGTTTGAGCTCCCTGTGCACTGTTTGCAAAGAGTTTATGGACAGGAAGGCTGAGGAGGTTCTGTCAAGTGACAGCTTTTTATCTTTGTCACAAGTGAGTAAAGAATTAATTGTTTTTGGTGTAAGAAGAAAGAAATGAACTATTCTTTTTCTACAGATGACAGTTACTAATAAAGTGAATTTAATTTATAACTACCCAAGGACAGAGTTGCATGGCAAAATTAAACATCAAGTGTTGTTCGATGGTAATGGCAATTTTTGTTCTTTCTTCATATTGACTAGGATCACCTTAGGTGACTTTGTAAACATTTGACTGTTTTTGGGTATTCCCCATTTGCTTCAAAGTAGAATAAACATTTTATATAATTGAATAACAGATTTTCAGGAATGCAGTGCATGTTTAGAATGACCTACCTCATTCAGATGTATTGTTTCAGTTTGAATATATTTTAATTTTGTGATTTCAGACATCAATGCGAGACCTCATCTCAAGAGATTCATTCTGTGCCATGGAGATTGAGATATTTCGCTCAGTGTGCAACTGGGCAGAGAGCAACAAGGGGCAGGACCCGACCCCAATCCTGGAGGTGGTGCGGCTGGAGCTGATGAAGAGGAAGGAGCTGCTGCATGACGTCAGAGGCACGGGCCTGGTATCACCTGACGCCATTCTGGATGCCATCAACATACAAGAGGAGAGCAGGGACAGTGAGCTTAAGTACCGAGGCCTGCAGGGTGAGTTTGGGAGGACTTTGGTTTGTGTTGTTTGGAATTTTTTTTATTGCTGAATGCTAGATGCCACTTTTTTCATCATGTTTTTATGAAATCTGATCACTATAAGGATTAAAATGCAAACAATAAGGCCTCTGTATCCCAACTGAGCCAAGGTTTTGCATGTCAAAATTTCTCTTGTTCTTTAGTGTGTATGTGGATTGGGTTTTTTTTTTTCAATCGCAATACAGATGGATGTCAACTTTTCCCTTTGCTATGGGTAATGTGAAAACAATTTATTACTAATTTCATCATGCAAGACTCCTTAACTGTAATGTTTATTCTTGTCTGACAGTGTTAGAACAAAACATTGCAACAGTGCGGCTTGGTGCTAGTGTGGTTCGAGGAGAAATGAAAACAGCCCTTTTGGATGGGGACAGTCAGAACTATGATCAGGATCGTGGATTCACTCGCCATCCAATCGACGAGAAGGATAGCCCTGGAATTGTGATCAAATTAGGTCAAGCTTATATCATCAACACTATCAAATTGTTACTGTGGGACAAAGATATGAGGTAAATCTGAACCCTTGTGTGATAGAGATCAATCTGTCCAGATAATGCCGTATTGTTAGGTGCTTTACTATAAAGATCTATATGAGAAATTGTTGCCTCATCCTGCATTGGATTGGATTTGTGCTTTTGTTTCTTACATTTTAGCTTTTTCCAACACTCTCTCTAATTCACTGTTAAATAAATATGTGCACACTGCTCTTTTGTATTCATTTAGATCTGTCTTGCCAAAATACCTTTGGTCATCCCCAATGTTTTGCATTGTGTTACATAATTAGGGTCACTTGCTGTGGACTGAGTAGTTTAGTACACAAAAAGGTGTCAGAAAATCCTAGGTCCTTTTTCAACCATAATACATACTTTGGTTGGTGTTTGTCCTGTCCTTTAGATTGTGAGAGATAATCTCTTTGTAAACTTTATTGAGAGATATAATTTTCTCTTGTTAATCATCTCTCTGTGAAATGTCCTTGATGGGGACCAATATCTGTACTTTTAAATATCTTCTTCCTTACCCCTGGGGGCTGATATGTCTTGAGTTTTTGGAAGTGTCATAAAATCTTAACAAAGAGAGAACATGCCACAATATTTTTTTGTTCACCTTTTACCCTAGGTCTTACTCCTACTTCATCGAAGTGTCAATGAATGATACAGACTATGTGAGAGTTATTGATCACACCTCCTACTTGTGTCGTTCCTGGCAGACCTTGCATTTTTACGATCGAGTTGTGAGGTAAGAAATAAATTCTATTTGCTCTGTTCAGTGGTACTTTACTTGATTTATTTTGACAAATTCACCCCTGTGAAACCTTTAAAAGGATACAAATGTTTTTAAAAGTTAATGTGTTTAGTTGCAAGTTACAAGAAATTTTTTTAATGCAATCATTTTGTCAACTTTTTATTTATCCAAATTAACCTGTTTTCTTTTATCCAACAGATATATCCGAGTGGTTGGAACACACAACACAGTGAATAGGGTATTTCATCTGGTGTCGTTTGAGTGCGTGTACTCTTCACGTCCTTTCCAGTTGGACAGGGGTTTGATAGGTGTGTAGTTTGCTGTACAGCAATGTGTTTTTCTATGGTGTGTAGTTTGCTGTACAGCAATGTGTTTTTCTATGGTGTGTAGTTTGCTGTACAGCAATGTGTTTTTCTATGAGTCTCAGGTTGTGCCGATATATTGAGGGTGTCTGTGGCAGATTCTAAAACTAAACTCAATTTCAAGACACGCTTCCAAAGCTGTGAAACCTACATATATGGCAAATTGCTTTCTTCAAAGTTGAAACAATCAGTCTTTGTGTTATTGTTTATTTGGGCTGTAGTTCTCTTAACAATAATCATTGATTGTAGTTCCATTATGTACCATTTTGAGAGTAGCGGAGTAAGGCTAGTCAATGAGATAAATGGGATTGCCATGTCATCATTAAGCGCCATGAGCATTGTGTAGACTGTGGATATGAGATTTAAAGTCATAACTCACAACCTAAAGGGTTTTTATTAAGCCACTTGATTCTTTTTCTCTTGTTGCACTGTATTGCACTCACCCACTGTGCCAATTTGGCTGCCCTTATTTACACACACACCCTAGTGCACATAGGTAGGTGTTGCTGGTAGCTATCCATTTCTCTCTCTTTTTTTCCCCAACTATACGAGATGCTCTCACAAACCACGTTGACATCACTCATTCCTTCCCTATCTTGGTTTCTTTTTAGCATGGAATTTTGTTTGTGATCCATCAATATGAATTAGCTGTTGACCAGACTGTTAGTAATTAAATCACTTGAAATTTTGCTGAGTTTGATCTGAAACAAAAGATTCCTTGTGTGAGACTAGTTGATGTTTACTTTATAGTTTAGCAGCCTAGACTGAAAGAACTCTACCCATCTCTGGCTTGACTTGAATTCTCTATGTTTTGTAATTACACAAGGTCCATGGGTTGTGAGTATGGTGTAATTTAAAATTGAATAGGATTTGATTGTAAAATATAATTACATTTTAGCACTTAATTGACAATGAAAAGTTCAATATGAACAGGAATGATTGATACTTGTTAGATTATATTAGACTGGAGAGTCCAGCGTTTGTCTCAAAAAAATGGACAGGTCATTTACAGGCCTGACTATTCCTTTATATCGCTTCTCTTCCCTTTCCTTGCAGTGCCATCTGAGAATGTGGCCACCATTAAGAACAGTGCTTTGGTGATAGAGGGTGTGTCAAGGACCAGGAATGCCTTGATCAACGGCAACACACGCAGCTATGACTGGGACTCTGGCTATACCTGTCACCAGCTGGGAAGTGGTGCCATCTGCATTCAACTTGCCCAGCCATACATGCTGTCGACAATGAGGTTAGATATGACTTAATGTTATACCTTTAGATGTGTGTCTTCAATCAATACAGATTTCCAAGAGGTCACTGGGTTTATAATAACATAATTGCTTTACTTTATTTATTACTTCAATACTCCTGCCTCTTTGATTTTGGCTTTTTGAAATTACTTGATCAACTCTTGATTTTGAAACAAAATGTATTTTACCCACTGGCTTTAAAAACTTGTTACACTGGTTAGCTGATTTGACCATGATGATGTTGACATGAGTGAGCGATATTCGCCTAGCAGTTTTATTTTGGAGACAAATATTCAATTAGGGCCATAAAAAAATTATCTTAAGTAGATGAGATGAGATGACTTGTTATGGCTTCCACAAACTTATGTGCCATTCAACACTTCTTCACCTAGCCTTGTTATAAATGGTAAGATTGACATGCAATTTTGCAACAAGTGCAAGCCAACTCATGAGGAGTGAAGCAGGAGGTTGAGTTTTATAGAATATTTTGTCTGATTAATAAATTCTAATGCCACCAACAATATCAGGGAATTGGAGCATTTTTGTACAAGGAAATGGAATAACTCCTGAAAATGTTCTCACGCTGTTGTGGATAATTATGAAACATTCTCTGTCTGTCGGTGAAGGCTGCTGCTGTGGGACTGTGATGATCGCAGCTACAGCTTCTACATCGAAGTTTCCACTGACCAGCAGAAGTGGATCCAGGTGGCCGACAAGAGGAAGGAGGCGTGCAAGTAAGTCCTGCAGAAGGAAGAGTGTAATTTGTTTCTCTATAAAAGTAATGGAATAAGTCGTTGACTGGCTTTTCATCCTATGGAGACTGTCTGGAGAGAGTAATGGGTGAGTTTATGTCTTGCTCTCATGTCAGACTGCTTTGCCAATTCAATTATAATGACTCCAATACTTGAGGGACATTTGAAATCCCTGTTTTGATGAAAAGATTGGAAAGTCAATAAATTGGTGCATAACATCTTATGTTCCTTATTTTGATTGCTTGTTGTGAAGAGTTCAAAATTCGATTTTTTTCTCTCATCTTTAGGTCTTGGCAGACGGTGGCGTTTGATCCTCTCCCTGTCACCTTCATTAAAATTGTCGGAACTCACAACACAGCCAACGAAGTATTGCTCTACTCTCAATCTCAACTTCTAACTTATTTGTATTGATGACGTGAAATTTAAAAAAAAAATTCAACCAACCAGTCTGTTTTAGCTTGTTCTAATTGGAAAATAAGTTTGATAGTGTTACATATCAATGATAAAGTCCTGACCATAAAATGAAATGAATGCTTATCTAAAGAATGAGTTTTATTCACTAAGGTCTTCACATGAGGTTTAGAATGGTTCTTTTCATGGGTGCAACTTTTACTAATTTTACAATTTTCTTGGCTAACAGAAACCTTTGTAACATTTAAAGAATGCATTCTCTGTTTGGGTCATCATTAGAGAGATGATTTGGTTTTTTTACGCAGGTTAGATGTATGCATTTTGCTGAAATTTTTCCATTGTTTGTTTCCCAGGTGTTTCATTGTGTCCACTTTGAGAGTCCAGCAGATACGTCAGTCAGCAATCTGATCAACAGTGTGGCCAATGTCAGCATGGTCGGGGCCACTTCCTCTAGTCCAAGACAACAAAGTAGCTTCTTCCCCGCCCAGGACTACGACCAGGTTCCTACCCTGAGTCGTAGCAGCAGCAGTGTCAGCAATCGCAGTGAAGTGCAGCAGCCACCCATGGCTCAGTCCCACAACAACTACCCGCCTTTCTATGGACCAAACCTGCCCCCCTCCCCCCACCAACAGCCCCACCACCAACTACCGCAAATGCCAGACATGCCAGCACCGCAAGGCTTGGGCATGGGAGACAACCTGCCCGCCCTGGCACAATATGGCGGACATGGATTGCAGCAGCAGGACGTGCCCGAGGCTGATCGCATGGATAACCAGTGATGTATAAAACACACAGGCATTGAAAACCATTTATGTAACAAACGCAGGCAGAGAAATCTGTTGGTGATGTTGGTTATTTCTTCATATCAGTTAGAGGGGTGGAGGGATGGGTCTTATTTATGGATAATCAGTAATGTATGGACACACAACCAAAGCACCTAGAGCTTATGTTTGGGGCTGTAGCAATGTACTTTATCATTATTATTATCTGTTGAGGATGTTGGTCATTTGTTTACATCAGTGAGGGTAGGCCCAAAGGATAACCAGGTGTAGTACAAAGTATGGATAAAGACATCTGTTGGTCAAGTGATTTGAAGATTGTGAGGATAACTCGTCATAGAGATGGCAAAGAAATCTATTGAGGATGTAGATCATATGGTCACATCAGCATAATGTTTTTTTAAAAATTGTTTCATTCTTGAATAGAAATGATTCATGGGAGTGAAATGTCAAAAAAAAGATGAATGCAATGATTTTTTAAAGATGACTCGCAGGCACTTTGCAGATGCAGATATTTTGTGAATTCATTCATGTTGCTTGTCTTGGTAGACAAAGTTATTTGTTGCATTGATTGAATTCAAGTGAAATCAAATGAATGTTGTTTTTTGTGTTATGTTTTTTTTTCCACATGCAAAACGAATTAGCCTCTGATGGGTGCGTTACTTTGTTTCTTCTCTTTTGGCTTTGCTATCATCTTACTTTTTCCTGCACTCTCTCCAGTGCTCTCTGAACAAGCATACACACACTGCTGATTCGTGTCTGTAAGGTCAGTCTTATTCCTGCCTATTGTCTTAACAGACGTGTGGTCATCCCCCATGTTTTACATTGTGGATCCTAAATCTCTTGCTATCTAGAAGGATTAAGTACTTTTGTACACTTAGCGTCTCCCTAGACCAGAATACATGATATGGGTGGTAGCTATCATCTGTTTGCTTGCCTTTCTCTCCTATTTGCTTATGAGAGGTGATTTTTTGTTGTCGTAAATTATCTCTCTATGAAACGTCCCTGGCAGGATTGAAGTCTGGCTGTTCTTTTAATTTATCTATCATCTTACTTACCCCTGGGGGCCGATTTGACCTTAGCTGTTGAAAGAGCCCTAAAACTCTCAAACAAACAAATATAATAGTCTTGGGTGCTGCTGAAAATGTTACTTATGTTGATCATGCTGTCATACTCATATATCTGATCCTGTTACTAGTAAGCTCAAAACTTATTATTTCATGTGATTTTGACCTACGTAGACGGAATGTGGGTTTGAATTTGTAAGATTCTTAACCCATAGCATGCTGAAGTTAAAACTTCTGCTTGCTATGCATTCCTATTGCTGCCTTAGACTTGAGGGATTATGCTTCTGAGAAAATCTTTTTACCAAAGTATTAATCGTAGAGCCAAACCCTTTAGACACATGAACCACTTGTACCTTAAATTGAAGTTCTGAAGAGGAAAAATTCTCACAAGTTTGACAATTGCCATGGAAATGGTCGCAATATTGGAAACAAACAATGTTCATTAAAATCACAAAATTTTCAAAACCAAAATTAATTTTGCAACTTTTAGAGTGAAAATGATTACTACATGAATAGTTTGAGATAATTTCTGCTTCTTTTTTCTTTTGGTTATCATAAAGTATTATTTTGAATTTTTGAAAATTTCTTGTTTTGAAAAATGCTCAATTTCTCTAGAATTTTAATCTTTTATCAGCCCTAAATTGTTTCACACAATACTTTTTGGAAAAACAACTAGCCTGTTACCTCAATCATGTATAATGTTTGTGTGAAATTTAGGAGCTGTAACTTGCATGCTCTTGGATATCTGAAGAATCTAGTGATCCGAGGTAGGCAAACTTAAGAAATTGAGAAAACCTCTGGCAAAGGCTGAAACGATGCTCATAATCAAACCAGTACCACATACTTGTCAAGGCCTTTGAGGCACTTAAATCTTGACTCTCAATATGAAATCACGCTAAATCTTAACTAAAAGTTACTGAATTAACTTTTTAATTGATTTTCTCACCCGCATAATCCCTTAATTTGATATCATAGTCACCTGTACGAAACGGGCGAATGCAAGAAAACTACGATGTTTAAAGAATTCCTGAGTACTTTCTCTGTATTTGCAAACCTTTCTTCTCACTTGATGACTTTGAAGTCTGTGGAATTTTTGGGTTTTTATCACTTTTTACCAACACCGATTTTTTACCATATTGATTATTTTGTTGAATTTGACCTGTTATAATAGTTCGACTGGATGTCTAGTAACAGTCTAAACATGACATCAGTAAAAAAAAAAGTAATTTAATTACGATTTCGCCCTTTCACCAGCGTTACATCAGTGTTTTCTTATTATAGGCTCCTAAGAATGGGCTAAATTATTCATTGGGCTTAAGCTCAATGCCAACAATAATTTCCCATGTTATCCCAGTCCTAGTGAACAGTTTGTTGTAACTCTCTTGCTCGTGTAGATTAGGAGGTGCCAAAGCATGACATTGGTAACAGTGGTGGCAATAACATTTGAACTTTGGTGGGTCTAGAAATAAGTAAGATTTTGACTACTCATTTGAATGTTTTAGCTAATTGAAAATTTTCAGTAACATCTATTGCGTATTTAAAAATTTTGAGTACATAGCTGGATAATATATAGCCATCCTGAGAGTTCCATTCCAATATGCGCAGTGGTTGTAGAGGTACGATTATTTTTCTACAATTGATGGTTCAAATCCCTATCTCCCAAAATGCTCAGCAATGGGAATGACATTACTTAAATGGCTTAGCAGCAAGTTTTAAGGGTTTACCTGTTTCTTTTGCTTGAAGCTAGGTTTCCTATAGATTTTTTTGTTTTGTATATGTATATATATTCTTTTCTAGAGATCTCTTTTTCAATTGTATCATTTGTGAATTGAAACAGAGACTTGATGTGTTACTGTTACAGCTGTGATTTCAGGGGAGATCACCCCAGCAAGAGTACATGTGCATCTTGCTTTGATTCTTTAATTATTATATATCTTTTGTTTGCTAACTTTGTGTATCCAATCAACTCTAAGTAACCCTACCTGTGATAGTGAAACCATGAAGTTGTCCTCTTGAATTATTCAAATTATATGCTTTCAATTTGTTTGTTTTTTTCTAACCAGAGATACTCGTAGGGTATCAGTAGGTAAAACAGTTTTTTTTTCTGTCTAGAAAATTATGAAATTTGATAATCAGTTATTTGATTTCTGTGAATGTTTACGTCATATTGATTTTTCTAGCCCTTTGTTTAGGCATAACAAACTTGAAATTTAGGTTAAAGACTGGTGCAATGACTACAGGCATTGATGTTTGCAGATATTTATTTGATATTCTGCTTACATTGTAAATATAAATAAATTAAATATCTAAATCTGATATTTTAAAAATCTTTTCCTCACTTCCAAGCTAAATTGTTGGTGACTATAAAATGCATTTCAATTTCAGTCTTTGTCTTTATTTGGAAACCGTTTGCTTAAACTTTAATCCAATCCTCCTCTTTCTTATTGTATATGTTTCTTTCTTTTCTCTTTATTTTTAAATGTGTTTGTATGTTGCTCTGCATTGTGCATTGACTTTTTAGAGTGGTATCATTTTGACTTGACTACTCTCTCTCTCTAACTTTGCAGTCTAGTTTTGCATTGCTATAATTATCACTTCGCTTGATAGTGTGAGAGGAACTGATGTAAGCCTACTTGCTAATAAAAAACTAATTTGTGATAAATGCAGCACCATGCATTTGTAAGTGGTAGTGTAAAGAAACATTTTAACCCTTTCACTGGTAATGACACCAAACTTTGAAAATTTACGTGTTCTTGTACCAGATAAATCCGATTTCAGTGAACTGCCATATGCCAAAAGCCTGAATTTCAATTAATTGGAAGGAACGCTATGGCTGTGTTGAAAAAGTCTCAAAGATTATTATCCCTTCTTCAATCTGATATGTTTTTTTGTTTTGTTTTGTTTTAGAAATCTTAATATTATCACCTATATAAAGTTTTTCATAAGCTTGCGAACGGGAAACCCAGTGATATTTCTGTAAATACTGGAGATAGAAATATACCTTGTTGTGATTCTTCAAAAGGGATATTGGGGGAATATCAGTTACCTACTCTCCCCATCAGCACCATGTTGCAATTGTGAGTTTGTTTGTATTAGTAACATGGCATAATTAGGAGAGAAATGAGTCTTGTCATATTTTTTTTAACCATTACTAGATAATGCATTCTTTTAAAACAGAATGCCACCTGGAGAAACTAAAGAAAGTAAAAAACAACAACTTTGAAATATTCAATTTCACCAGTCTGGCATCTTTTGACCAGATGTGTACATACACACTTGTCCTCTGATGTATAGTTTGTAGTCTTATGTCGGTCTGCCTTTCCTGTTCCTCTGTTGAAATTACAATACTGGTTTACTTGATTGTGCCTGATTTGTTTCTATTTCATGAGATTGAGAAAACCATGCATGCTTTACTTTGTATAATAATTTTTCCTGTAAAAATATCTGCCATACAGTTAGATAAACTTGAGACTAAAATTTTGTAGAAAGGGAGAATGCAAAGAAAACACATTTTTCTTTTCATTAGTTAAACTCACTTCTGAGAAAGAAAATAATTTTAAAATGTTGTTGACAATGAGCATCTTACTCTGCTGTTACCTGTACATTTCAGTGCGGTGCCTAAGTTATTCAGAATTATCATCTCTTACAAACTAGGAAAAATCTTTACTAACCTCAGTTAGAATACTTAAATTAGCCTATGTTCTTGATGCCAATAGTCTAGTCTTATCTTGTTCAAGCCTTTCGATTTTTTTAAAATCAGTATTAAGAAATGCATTACCATTTTTCTACCTAAGTATGATTTGATTCGCATCAGATTTGTTGTGAGTACATTGCAATTATTTTACCTTATCTGTGTTTGTCTATTTTTAACAAATCTGAAATGAATCATCTGCTATTTTTCTTGAAATACAAATTACAGAAAAAATATAGAATCTAAGCAATTTACGAACTATGTACATAAAAGTGTTGATTTAAGTTTTACTACGAAAAAAACTGAGATTTTGACTCTGTGTGTGTGTATTATTATTTATTTGTTTTTGTGGAAGTGCTTGTCGTAGATACAGTTACTGCAGGTCTTGTTATTAAGAGAGGAATTGAGTTTAAGCTCAAGCAATTTTCATTGAATGGCAGGCACTGACCCTAATTTGGATATACCTCAAATATTATGCATGGTTGATATGACGTATCGCGGGGGGAAAGCATTTAAATGGGAAAGCATTTAAATGGGAAAACTATCTATTTAGATTGTTTACAAGTGAAATATCTGTACAGAATATCTCCTTTCCCTCAAACACCTGGACTCTTTGACTGGAGGTCCCCTGATGTGTGCATTTCTAAGATTTGTAGAAATAATAGATCATATCTAAATGATAAGTGTTGCATGCATGAAATTTCTGTGCTTGAGATCATGCAATACACTTTGTCAATATTGATATAGCATTAGACTGGCCCAAAATCTATGTAAAAAAAAAAAAAAAAATCACTTATATAGCGCCAATTTCCATCCCTGATGCTCAGATGCATTGATTTTTGGGGGGTCTTGAAAACAAAGGGAAAGTGAGTTAATGGGCATTGGTTTGTATGGGTTTTTAAAAAATAATTATTTTTGTTTTAAGCCACAGCATACGGCGCCATGTAGAACTATTTTTATTTTTCATTATCATTGATTTTAATTTTTTTTTTTTTTTTTTTTTTTTTTTACGTGTAAGAAGACAGTGCTGTGAACTGTGTACATATGTAATCTCCTTGACAAAACTCTTCAAATCCTTAATAGATAATCTGGATTCAATCATTGAATTACATGCAACAATCTTTAGTGTCAGCCTTCTGTTCAACTTTACCCTAATTTTTATAGTTTGATGGCTCCTTATGAATTAATAAAAATTTTGTCAATGTGCTACATTGATCTATAACTTTTTTTTTACAAGACAACTATTACTATGATCATTGAACAACTCACTGTCACAATAGACAACATGTTCCACCGTAGAGGCTGACAACAGTCCTGTGCTTTAGGTTGTGTCAAATAAAAAGGATTCTCCCAAGTTCAAGAAAACTGCTCATTCACTTCTTCCAGACACTATCTTGACTCAGTTTGTTCATTTCTTTCATCCTTTTCCTGAGCAAAATTAGGGTACCGGTATGTAAGTGTACCATAGGAATGTGGATAAAAAATTTTAAAAACCCTCTACTCATCACTCTCCCATTTACCTCTCCCTCTCTCTCTCTCCCTCATATTGCTCGTTAGCCCTCCTATCGCCCGCTAGATCGTATATAGGCCGACTATATTTGGCAGTTCGAGCCTTTCACTGTATAATAGAAATGTTCGAAGTCCACAGCAGCATCAATGGGTTCTCTCAAAATAAAATAAAATATAGTTTTAAAAATGTGTATAACTCTGGCACTGTATTGTACGTTTTCGTTATTCCTGTTATGTCAGTATCAGTATCAGCCCTGGGTGTTTGTCTCTCAGGGGAGCAGTTTCCAAAAGCAGGTGGTTGGCACCTCTGATGGGCTGGGCACTACTTTCTCTTCTCTTTTGGCTTTATTTATCATCTTACTTTTTCCATCTCTTTCTCCACTGTTCCCTCAACAAGCATACACACACACAGCTATTTTGTATCTGTTAGGTGAGTCTTGGTCCTGCCTGGCGTCCTAACAGACTTATGGTCATCCCCCGTGTTTTACACTGTGGTACCTAACTACAGGGTCACTTGCTATCCAGGACAGTACTTTTGTACGCAGAGGGCGGTAGAATATCCTGGGTCTCCCCGGACCACAATAGTGCATGATGTGGGTGGTGGCCATCATCTGTTTGTGTCCTGCTTTGTGGTTGTGGAGGTGATGTTTATTTTTCCTGTATAACTCTTTGTCACCTTTTTTTAGAGATGATATTATTTTCCTTGTAAATCATCTATCTGTGAAATGTCTCTAGCAGGGTCAAACTCTGGCTATTCTTTTGAATAGACTATCATCATCTTACCTACCACTGGACGCTTATATGACCATAGCAGCAGTTTCAAGGGCCCTAATCGCTCCTGCAAACCCATGCT
>JAUEKZ010077772.1:0-16578 GCA_031471865.1 Melibe leonina | reverse complement strand
ATGTCTTTGTGAGTGTTGTTTCATTTTTATTTATCTTACACCATTTAGAATCATCACATAACAATAACAAGTTTTTCATCATGACTGGCCTGTAAATTTCTCAGTAAGACTAAGAGACATGTTTTGTTTATCCTAATGGTTGCCATGACACACTAGGGTCATAGAGGAACCAAGGGGTCATTTTGGTTAGGTAACAATAACAGGAAGAGACTTTGACCAGTTTAGTACTGAACTTTGCATATTTGATATGTATTAACCTAGCACTTTAGTGGCGGATAAATCAATTATTTGAATTATATTGTCAGAAATTAACTAACTTTCATTGTAACAGGTACTTGTAACCGTTTTTATTTCATGGTATGCAGGTTCTGTGAGGAGAGTAAAGATAACATAGACATATTTATTTCATAAGTCATCATCCTCAGGGTGGACGGTTGTCTGAAAATTGACAAACTTCCAGAAAAGATGACAAGGAGTAAACTGTTAAGCATAATTTTAAATTTGTGGTACACAGCTACTTTTCAAACGTCTCCAACAGATAGGCAAATATGCCTCACAGGCCAGAATATATTTGTACATATGGACAGCAGGTTAAATAATATATGTAGATATTATATAATTATAGGCCAGACATCTCATACTCTTATACAATTTTCACCAAATATATACATATAAAGACTTAAACACACATTTCAGCCTACAGACCAAACAAGTTACCATATAAATCAGTCCTATGTACAGTCTAACACGCACTCGTCCTTGTAATCCTAAAGAATATATTGTTTCAGATTCTGTGTCCCAACCCGAAATGTCTCTTCTTATTTCCAAGTACGTATTTCCTCATTTCACTGATCCCTAAGCCAAATTTCTCGCTGTCCTTGGTTAGACAGAGGGTATACTAATGCAGCTCAAGAGGTAGAGCATTCGCTGTGGGAACTGTCGGTTGATGGTTTATTCCCTAGCTGCTTCATACCGAAGACGTTAAAATTGTCACTTTAGCAGCTGTTTTGTCAGGCATTTGGACTTGGCCCATCAAGAACAGTGTTATGACTGGTTAGCCTGGTGTCAGTATAATGTGACTAGGCAAGATATTAAACTAAGCCCTCTGTTTATCTGTGTGTGGCAGAAAACTTGTCTAAAAGCTCTGCCTTTTATATGACCTAGAATGTGTTTAAAAGAGGATTATACAGAAAACAACCAACCATCAGGTGAAGACTAGATCTACATCAGACACACAAAGGTTGGTACAGGACAGACATACCCAACAAATATTCAGAATAGATTGTATGCTTATTTATTACAAGTACAAGCTGTAGAGAGATTTTATCAGTACAAGTTATATAGAACTACACAATTACAGATATCGCCCACAAATCTTCCTTATTTATACAAAGCACACAAGGAAAACATACAAATTAATATTGGTGCAGCTGACTTTTACAACTAGATGTATTGTGCCCCAATATGACTACCAGTCACAAATGGTGCAATAAATTATACACAACCATTCTTGTCTTTAATTAAACAATAAGAATGAGGCACTTAACCTAACCAATAATGTTATGAGACAGTAATTTGGGGTGGTTTTATCTTCAAATTTAAAATCAACTTAGATAAGGACAACAATGCATTAAGAAGTATCATGACTTTAGCAATGGCTGTTCTGTTGCAACTTCTGCAAAATAAAGATGGGCTACTAATGTGATACAAAAAAGAAGTGAGAATTATCTAGCTTAAAAAATTACACACATAAGAACAAATATTTGCAAATTCCATTAAAACCAAATTTTGTGTTTTTAAAACAATTTTAACTTCAACAACTGAAAAAGATTGGGGTGAGGAAGGGGGCATTATCCTATACCATGTACAAAAAAAGTTTCTTCACATTCTAACAATACCTATCATTATAAGCAACATTTTGTACACTGAAAAGTAATAAAATATCTGTGCAAGTCCAACAGACCTAACCATATAGATTAGCCTATCTGATTATTCTTGATGGTCCACACTTTGATATGCATAGGTGGGAAAAAGTAAACAGTATTATCTTGCATTGCCTTGCCAAGTTAATCTATTGGACAAGAACGCAAATCTTCAAACAAATCATGATGCTGCTTATCACAGTGGGAAATTTCAGAATGACACATACAGAGTTGACGTATGGGTGGGGTAGGTAAAATATCTTGCCACAAAGAGTATAAATTATGCTTTATTTAACAAGTTAAGAACCATCACTTAACTCCAATGTGTGTGCGTGGGTGGCTACAAACCGCTACTGAACTCAGGGGTGTGAAAGTCTACCAGGCGAGGACGAGGCGTGACGGTGGTGGAATGGTTTGGCTGGTACAACAGCTTGAAGATGCCAGTGCCGAGATTCATGGGTATGCCCATAATGATGCACTCACTGACCCCACAGATGGCATCACGCTGGCCAAAGTAGGCCGCCTGGAACAAATGTTCAGAGGTTTTCTCAAATGAGGCCAACATGAGCACAGACTCCTTCATCTGTGCCAAGCCATGACGCGTGATGCCCAGCACTTCCCCTCTGTAGGTCATCAGGTCAGCCAGTAACATGGTGTGCCGGGCATCGATACTCATGCCGTGGTTCTCCATTGTCACTGTCACTTCCTCCATGATAATGGTCCGGGCTGCCTCGATGCCAAGCGTCCTCCACACCTCGTATGTGTTGTTGGACCTGACCTTTGCCCCATTGACCCCCTGGGTCGCCATGATACCTCCCAGGTTGTTGCCTTCAATGAGCAGCTCATAGGTGCCCTCTTTCTCATTGTTATGGATGATGGCACGCACTACGGATGGAATGCCTTTGATGATGATGTCACCCATGGATTTCTTTAACACCTGCAGGCGGTAGTACATGGAGAGAGGGCTCATTTTGGATGCCTTGGAAGTGGAGCTTTCAAATGCAGAGATGGATAAAACACCTTTACTATGGATCTTGATGTCTGTATACTTTACTTTAAGCTTGGATTTAACGATGCAAGAGGCAATTGATTCTGCTGTGACCTCCAATTTTAGTAGACGTATTCGTTCCATATCTAATTTGATGAGGACGAAGCAGTCATCCGGAAGATATACCTCCTCAAAATACTCTGAAATCTCTCCAAGGGTTGTTCTCTCAATGCGGCCTTTGATCAGCCGAGCAAACTCTGGGTCCATTTTATTATCAAGCTGGGCGGTGATGATGGGTGTGGAGATGACTTTGCTAGCATTAATGATTTCCTTGATTCGGGGCACACCCTGCGTGATGTTCATGGAGGCGACTCCAGCAAAATGAAAGGTCTTTAGGGTCATCTGAGTGCCAGGCTCTCCGATTGACTGAGCGCATATGGCACCCACAGCCTCCCCTGGTTCTATCAAGGCGCGGTTGTACTTGTTCAAACAGGTAGCCATAAAGTCAGAGACCTGCAAGAAAAAACAGGTGACAGTTCAATCATTTATAAAATGAAAATGAAAAAAGAAGTTTTACCATACTCACACTAAAAAAAAAACTTCCATATTTTGTAAATTGAACTCTGTAGTTTTTGAAATCTACTCATGAGTTGGTTATTGTGTCTATTGCAATGTGATTAGCATGTCTTTTTTTATGTGCTTTTGCCACTAGTGCACAAAGCCGATATTTTTGTCATATCTGCTTGATCACAAAATATATCAGTTTTCCTTTTTATTTCTTCTGATAAGAACATTAATTTCATCACTTTACATAGCATTTGCCTTTGTTTTAGCTACAAATCATTTATTCCATTTTACTGACTAAATATTTTTAAAGCAAAGCATCAATATCTGAGGAAGAAAGACAGGAAAGTAGTGCCCAGGTTTTTGTTGCTTGAAACAAGTGTTCATAAAATGACACACCATGTAATAGACCCTACCTGTGTAGTAGTCAGCCTCTCTAACTGTGTCAGGGCCGATCCTTCTACAACAACAGTCTGCTGGATATTATATCGAGACCGAACCTCATTCACACGCTTGGCCAGATTGTAGAAATAGTCTGTGACCTCCACCTTGAACCTGGCGTGGACCTCTTCCCATCCTTTCGACTCCAGAATTTCTTTCACCTGGGTCAATATCTGGGGAGATAAAAAATGTTAGAAAATAAGCTAAATTCATAATGGAAAAAAGTAATTTTAAAATTAATCACTGTTGTCAAAGGCTTCAAAGAGGTATTTTGTCTTAAAGGCATGGCCATTTTGGTTTCTCAAAAAGTGTTTTCACCTGTCAACCAGGTCCGAAAGTTACCGTTAAAAGTGGGTTATATATCTTAGAATTGCGTCTTTTTGGGTCTTGCGGCAAGTCGAGTAGTTAACAGAAGTAGCCTGCAGCAACTTGTAAATAACCAGACAATCAAAACGTGGTTGTTTCCATCTCAAAATGGTTCAGGATCAGCGACAAGATTAGCCACCTTGATATCCTTCAGGACCAGGGCCAGTGAGTAAAATGAAAGTAACCGGAAATATCAGCATAAATGAAAAGCTTTGTACTGGAGATAACAAAAGCCAAACATGATCAGACCATCAGAGTTATCCCCACCTGCTCCCCTGTCAAACTCGACTCCGGCTTGCTCTGCGACAGGGTCAAAGCTTTGATGTGACTCATCAGGCGGTTGAAATCCACAGGGCGACTGTTGCCCTCCATGTTGCCTGGGTCAAGGTTATCCTCCCCGTACAAAAACTGTACCACCTGGCAAGTTGGTCAATGAGAGGTGAAAGGAAAACAGCTTGCAATCAATACAACCAGGTATGCATTTCAAATTTCAAAAGAAGAATAAAAATCACTTCAATATTGCATTACACAGAATAAGCGGTACAGTTTAGTTGCTTATCCTTGAATCCAAAGTTTTCCTCCTATTGATTCAGAGCATAGCAACATTAATGAGTATCTGCTGGCTAAAAAACCGCCATCCTAATTGAGAATGGAATCTTTGCTACATAGGGCATGTTACTGGTGGCTATTTGCTTTGGAATTAAACCATGAAAATATTTAAATAGCTATTCAAAAGAATTAAGATCAAAATAAAATATAGCTTTGGCAGGATTTCAATTTGCGTTTGGTAACACAGACAGTTATTTTACTCCATTGGCATAGAAAAAGTCAGATGCCTAATACTGTATGGAACCAGTCCCCTGGTCAACGGTCAAACAACTCACCTCCCCGACAGAAGTCCTGACAGTGGAGTCATACTGCAAGCACAGATCCTCCAACGATTTGACTAGCCTGCGCTGCATGTAGCCTGTCTCTGCAGTCTTGACCGCAGTGTCCACTAGACCCTCACGGCCTCCCATGGTGTGGAAGAAAAACTCAGTCGGGGTCAGACCTGTGGTTGGACCAGTGGACCCAATAGATGAATAATGTGTGAGGGAAAAATTGCCAGACAGCCAAAATAGTTAAACAGATTGAGCTAAAAAGTGACATCCTCCATTTTATGAAAGAAACACTAATATTTGTACAATAAATAAAAGACGTGTTCAAGGAAAAGCCTGACGTATTTTACAAAAATTTAGGAATAATTAACATTTTTAAAACATTTTGACTCCCCCGAGCTGCATTTTGCAGCTCAAGACAGTTTTACTTTGAGGCTTGCAATTTCTTTCTTATTTAGTGAAGCAACACAGCAACTGTTTGAACTATTTTTTGAGTACAAGCATGACAATATAGTCTTTCTTCCTTTTTTTCAATTCGAAAATGTTGTTGATAACTTTGAGAGGATTTCTTGCTATTTTATTTTCATTGTTTACAAGGTAACATAATGGCTTCTTCTTTTTTTAGTACATGCCCACCGAGGATGATGCGCATGTGTGAAGCAATACATTTAGGTGATTATGGTAAGGAAGGCTATGGAATTTTGTCAAATGACGAAAGCAAAAAGGACTGTTTATCATCAGACAATGATAGTGGCAGTAAAATTGAAGGAAGTGGCGGTGAATTTGAAGTAAGTCAAAACAGATATTAGAATTAGATGATAGACAAGAACTGTTGCCCGATGTCAATGGTAGTACCTATGTTGCAAATTTGTAGATATTTCAGTTTTCAAGATATAGTAGTAGAATTTGGCATGTGTATTTAAAAAATGGATTAACTTTATTATTGCTGATTCTGATGGCAGTATCATGAGCTTCGGGTAAGTTTTTAAAAAATGAGCTGGACAAAAGGATATTTTGCTCTATTCTCTTTTCAGAACATTAATTAATCTCATTGAAACCTATTTAATTTCATTTAGTGATATAATGAATTTTAATTTCACAAAAAATCTTAAGTTTAGATTCTGCAAACTCTTCAAAATGGACATTACATTTTTTCCCCACATCAATCTCCTCATATGGTTTCACTTTTCAAGATTTGTGAGGGAGAAACAGAGACATAACTTATCAGATACATATCATTCATGTCTTGTTTCAAACTTTAGTAGGCTTAAAGTGGTTGTTCATTTAATGACAGCTTACTCATAAAACTTTTAAAACTCATTCTTAATTTTCTTACCTGAATAGAAACTGTTAGAGACAAAACCTCTAGCAGCAGGATCTTTAGAGAATCGAGGGAAATGAGGCAATGCCCGATCCTCAAATCCATTTGGCACTCGCTTCCCACTGATGGCCTGAAGACATAAAATAAAACTATTTGCTTGAAAAAAAAGTAAATCAACACTTGTTTATAAGAGAAATCACAGAGGCTCTTATCATCTTCATCTATGAGTGCTTAAATAGAAGATAACATCACCACTTTTATTACTGAATGTAAACACATCAAATGGGTGCTAGAGAATGGCTTTATCGACAGATTTTCTGAATTTTAGCAACTGTCAAACTGAACTTTCCACTAATCTTAAACTAAATTTTAATTCTCCAAAAAAGTAAACTCATACTAAATATGCCTGATTGCTTGGTCTGAAAATTTCATGGCAATTCGTTCACCTGGAAGTTTTTGAGATATTGAGTTTCATATCAGAGCACTGGACTACTTTCAGATTCTCAGCAACTAAGGAGTGTTTCTCAATCACAAAGCAGAGCTAAGTACAGGTTGTAATGGTATAGTCACCTGTTGTCCGACACAGGCAATCATCTGTGAGATGTTAATGAAGGAGCCCTTGGAGCCACAGATGGCCATGTTAAGAGGACTGTTTGTCTTGTGCAGCTCCTCAAGGCAAGCTTTTCCCGCATGTTCACGAATCACAGACAGTTCTATGGGAATGGGAGGCAACAGCTGGAGTTATTTGGGTATCATAAATCAGATAGTTTGTAACTTACAGTAACAATGTTACAGTAACATTGATACTTAATAAGTTTTGCATGTGCACTGTAGGTGTTAACATTAATTTATTCTTTCATAAAGCTCTTAAACCTGTTGCTCTTAGGATAGGATGCTATTCTAACATGGAGGAATTTCCAAGCCATATCTTACAGTATAAAATGGATGAAGCTATCACGATTAGAGGGTCAAGACTTCTTACACGAAAGAAAAATACTCAGAAATTAAAGACTTCTTGTCTTCATTCTTTTTAAAAATATCCTTTATCCTTTTCTAATTGATAAAATGAATTGATAAATTTCCAACACAAGCATTTTGCACCTATCACTATGTCATGACAAAAACACTAGAAGCATGTTCCAGGATTCTTAAACCTTATAGAGGAAATGACCTCCAACCTTTGAGAATGACGGCCTCCAGCGTTTCGTCTTCATTGCAGCCAGGTTGGGGTTGCAGAATCCCCTCTTCCAGGTCCTTGATGTAACGGTCGCAAGCTGTGTAGCCTTTGTCCAGCAGAGACTGCTTCTTGCGGATCAAACCTTCAGTGGGAATAAAATGTTGCAACATATGCCAAAACTTTTGATTTACAGTTAACACGGTGACATAGCGACACAACACTGACATGCAAGAAAGACAGATATTTTTCTGTGGTGGTCAAAGATCAAATACATTTCCAGCAGAACAGTTTTTTTTTCAAATGATAAGTGACTAATAAGAACTCTAATGTAATGAATGAAAAACGCATCCCTTGGAATTTGACGATATAAAAATAAGCTTAAAGGCAAACACGGCAAAATCATCAATAATTTGGAGCATCCTACTATAGCAAGCAGTAATTCCATCAGTAATAATGATAACTGATAATACAATTGTTTACCATAAATCGAATTATCACAAAAAAAACAAAAAAAACCTGTTACTTGATTCACTGCTCTAAGCCTTCTAATATCATTGTAAAAACTACACCATAGTGGACTTGCTCAATAGAGAGAAAGCCATGAGCAGACACACTTTAAATCCCATACCTTCTCCTGGTGTGACGTCCCCGATGCCAATAGAGAAACCATGATGGGAAAGGAACGCCGGACAAAGCCTGGCCAATCGTGAGAGAGCGTCTGCCCCAGCCTGCTCCCCATAGTCTCGCAGGATCAGATAGAAGATGGTCTTCTTGGATCCCGATCCCAGGGTGGCTTTGTCTACATAGCCACACATGATCTCGCTGTTGTGGATCACAACAAATGAGTCATTGATGCACAGATCTTCATTTTTGCTGTAGTTTTTCCCTTTGGTGCGTAAATTCACCTGGAATGACAGGAACATAATCATCAAATTAAAAATCACCAGACTATTCATGCAGCAACAATCAAACCCTACACACTATTAACCATTAATTGAATCCTAAATTAAAAAATGCAAATAAGTAGTTGTGTCATTTGGTCTTTAGAGCTCTGAAATTTTGCCTCTAGACAGTAGGCAAAAGTTACATCAACCTGGTGGGCCATTTAGAAAGCAATACTATTGGCATAAACTGCAAAGACTTTAAACAGTCCTCCTACAGACCTTTACAGGCGACTGCTTGTTAGGACGCATGAGGAGGGAGAAGACCTGCTTGCCAGTCCACAGCTTACAGGGTTTCCAGATTGCAGGGGGTGGCAGGTCAATCCTCATGGTCTGATCAATACCCACCAGCATGGAGGAGATGAGCTGGCAGGCACGATTACGATCAAAGAATATGTCTTTCTGGGTCATCAGGTAGGCACCTGTACAAGAGAACGGAAGTAGAGGAGGGGTTCAATAAACGATAAGAGAAAGATGGCATAGAGCGTTGAGAGGGGAGAATGAAGGGCTGATCATATCATCAAACCCCACAAAACAAAAGGAGGACAGTGTAGCTTACTAATCATTAGTTAACCCATCACTGAGGGATTGTTGGTTTGATGGCCTTGCTTAATTGGAGTTTACATGGCCTCAATATGGCGCATAGCCTTATCCAAAGGTGAAACAAGGAGTTTCATGAATGATGAAGAGATTAAAGTAGTCATGGTACAGTCACAGGTCCAAAGGGATACTTAAAGAGATGTTACATTCTTCCATTTATGAAATGACACTGATAGAGTTTTTAGGAAACCAATATTTTGTAACTTTACAGCTTTGCACTTAGATTGCTTAAGGCTCAGTCACACCGTATGGCCATACCAGTGATGAAGTCTTGAATGGCTGCAATGAGTGGTTCCCCATTACGAGGTGTGGTGATGTTAGATTTTGACCCCATCAGGACAATGGCCTCTGCTTTGGCTTCCTCAGTCTGGGGCAGGTGGAGGTTCATCTCATCTCCGTCAAAGTCAGCATTGAATGGACCACAGCAACACTCATTGAACCGAAATGTGCGATTTGGCATTACCTGGAAGTGAAAAATTTCACAGAGAGTTATCAAAAGCTTTTGGAAGGAGTAAAGATAGAGATAAGAAAAAAGGAAAAGTTTCGCCTAAATCTAATTGAGCAGATTATATGAATAATCAACATATAAGACACAAATTTTGTTTTCTAAGTTTGTTCATCCATATCAAACCAACAATCTGTATCAAGAGTCCAAATTTTTAATCACCCTTTATATCTGAAAACTCTTCAAAAGATGTTCTCTGTTTCAGTTTTTCTGACAGTAATTAATTTTTGTTTTTAATTTGGAATTTTTAACTTTAAGGGAGTGTTTGAAAATCTTACAAAGGTCATGGTGATTACTGATATAGACTTAAGAAATAGAGAAATGTCAATACTACTTCTTTCTTTTTAAAGAAAATAAGCTCTGATCTGACAATTTTTTCATATCATTTTATATGAAATACAAAAATATAAAGAATTATTATTAGACCTCCAGTCTATGATTATTTTACCTTAGCATAAAACGCCTGGATGCTTAGCTTATGTAATGAAGGCTGACGATTAAATAGAACAACATCTCCATCAATCATGTGCCTTTCAACCAGGTCTCCATAACGCAAGCTGTTGGCAATGTGATTTCTATTGCCATAACGGAGAAACTTTCTCTCCCCTGTTGAGTGGATCTGCAAACAAAGAAACCAAGGTTATATTAAAAAAAACAAAAAAACAATACTAACTCTAATATCAGTAACGTAGACTCAAGGTCTCTTTCAAACATGGGTCAGACTAAACTTTCATGTTTAAGAAAAAAATCAAGGTATATGTGGGATTGCAAATGTGTTCAGAATTTCTCTACTTTTTGTTAATGTATACCATTAGAGGGATTTTAAGCAAATTTTCTTGTCCTAGAAAACACCTAAGTGAGCTTCACACTGTGTCAATACCAGTTCAGCCATCAGGCTTGCAGCAAATGAAAAAAAAACCCAAAAAAACTGGTAACGCTGAAAAAGTTACACTACCTTGATGAAGTTGGCACCAGGATGGACGTCGCATCCATTGCGGACAAGCTTCTGCAGCAGGGCTAAATTTGCTGGGCAAACAGTTTCTGGATAAGTCATGGTCTTGGCCACATGGATCGGCACTGCCACCTACAGGATAGTCACACAAAGAGAAAAATAAATACATTAACAACTACTATAGAGTGAATACCAGTTATCATTTCTCAAAGTTCAACTCTGTAGGTGATAGACAACACAGACATCTTGAGTGCTCGGATCCCATTACTTTCATTCTCTAGTTGACTTTTATTTGCTCTAAGAGATAAAACAAATTTGATATTTTATTTGTAAGATATTGGGAAAAAGCAAAAGTTTAAGCTATAAATCATGGACCGCAAGAAGAATTCATCACACTAAAGGCATTTATGAGATATTTGATATTTCAATTCACAAATTCAGTCATAAATTCAAGTATCATCTGATGAAAAGAAAAAGGAAAATTAAAGGATAACAGGAGCTTTCATTTTGGATCCCGGATAAAAACATATTCCATGAGATATTGAAAATAAATAGTGATAAAAAGGCTGAAAACATTCAGAGCACAGCAAGCAATCAAGCCTACCTGATCAATTCTCATGTTTGGGTCCGGAGAGATGACTGTTCGTCCAGAAAAATCAACTCTCTTCCCAGACAGGTTTCCACGAAACCGACCCTGTTTACCCTTTAACCTTTGGACAAAACCTCGTGTTTTCTTCTTTGGTTGCATACTCAATGGAATGCCTGATGTCTCAGAGTTGTAAAGTAAGGCCACCTGGATAGAAAGTAGATAAATGCTTTTTTACTTCCAGAAAATAAAATTTTCCACGGATATCTTAGAAACTTGAACAAACAATCAATAAATAATACTCTGATTTGAGCATCTTCAATAAACAATCAATTCTTGATAATATGTAGACAATTTCAAGCACCTCACATCAAAACCACTAAGCCCTTCTTTTTTTTGTTTTGTTATTTATATCAAGCATTGTGGGGGCAACAATACACTATGATAATACAGGAGCACACCTGATCAGTAAAGGAGTCAATTTCATTTTCTGTTTGTGAGACACACAAGGATTACAACATTTGGATTGACAAGTTTTTCAAGCTTACATGGAGCTGCACATAGTCCCAATCCTCCATGTACATCTGCATTTTGGCACCAGTAGCACGAAGCTTCATGATGATTTCATTGACCATCATGATCTCTGTCAGCTTCATGGTGATGTCATCTTCATTGGTGCCAGACTGTGGAATGAAGAAATAAATCATATAATGGTGATTTCAGATTCATTCAATGCACAAGTTCATCTCGAGAGAAAAAACAAACAAACATGGTAATATTGTAATACTGTACATACCTTCAAATCTGACACAACAGATGGACGAATACAGATGGGAGGTACAAATATCCGAGTCAAAATAAGGTCTTCTGGACGACTGACTTCTGAATTCATCAGCAGCAAGGGGATAGCACTCTCTGCAATTCTTTTAAACAGTTCATGTACAATGACAGGATTAAGAACGTCACAGAATTTGGTAGCCAGGGAAGAAATCTCTGAATTCGCTTGGGAGGCAAAATCAAAAGCCTGTACCCTCTCCTTCACCAGACCTTCTGTCTTTTTCCCTTGGTGGGACTTGTCATGGGCAATACGGAACAAGCCTATTTTCTTCACCTGTGAATTATACACAAGTTTACGGGGTAGAGATAATAATGTGGTTAATAACTTGCTTCATAAACAGTGTTGGATCTCATTTAAATAATTTTCAATTCTGTTTCATATGTTACAAAAAAAATTATCAAAGACGGACAGAGAGAGCGTAACAAGTGAGGAAGGTGGGGATTGGGGGGGGGAGGGGGGAGGGAGGAAGAGTGGGGAGAGGAGAGAGACAAACAAAAAACATATCATCTACTATCAAATTACTTTCAGCATAGATATATTTGAACTTTTATCATGGAGTACTATTCAAGACTGAAAACAAAAAAAGTTCCCCTAAAATATTCAAAAGTAATTTTAAAAAAATCAGAGTACTAGAACTAAAAAAAAATCTCACCATTCCATTATGTTCTCCACATATGGGACAGTGTTTGACCTTGCGGCATGCTTCATAGATTTTCTTTCTCAGAGCTTTCTTTGCCAGGTATGTCAGACTTGGTCTCTTCAACATTCGCATAAAAGTTTCTTTCTGGTCTCCATGCAATAAAATTGCACTACAAGTCTTGCAAATCATTTGCAGGACAGTGATGGTGGTGCGGAAGTGTCCAACGTGATACACTGGCAGCTCTAAGTCAATATACCTGAGGGAAATAAATTTTTGATAATGACAAAAAAAGGATTCATATAACATTGTTAAATAATTACTTTTTGTTGAATGACATTAGGTAAGAAGAAATACCTACAGATCAATGTAAAAAGCTATCATAATATGAAACAAAAATGATACTACTATCAGTCTTCAATATGCATCTTAATTGCAAAATGAAAAAAATGTTCTTGTATGCCAAATCAAATTTAGCTATGTAAGCTTATCTTGCTTCATTGTTGATCTCGATCCAGAAAGATCTTGATCAACTTTGTGTTTGCTTATAGTTATTGTGTGGACAGAGTCTAAGCCAGATGTAGAAAAACAGGATAGATAAAATTGTGCATAAATTCATTGGAGGGATAACAAAACCAAAACAATTTTTAGGTGTTTAAGTTTAAGAAGAAAAAAGTATTGTAGTCTTACCCAAAGTGTCCTGTGCATTCTGCCAGTACTTTGCCGCAGGTATCACAATTCTTGTCTTTTTCACTGGTTCCCATTCGATGGTCCAAAACACCATTTGGACATGGTTTGTTCTTTCCATCTTGGCTGAAATGTAAGATGTTTGTAATAATCAAGCTCCTTAAAAAATTCATTATTCCAACAGAGTCAATTGCTATTAAAAATAAAAATACCTTCAAGTTAAATTTTCTTAATCTTTTTGCATCCATATTGTTATAGTCATCTGCATCCAAGATGAAAAAGGGATCTCGTCCTTAATCAAGTTTGATTCAATAGGAAAGATGCAGAAACTAATGGCAATGAAAGACATATAGTTTTTAAACTAGGGAAAACGAGCCAAAAAGAACAAAGTGTCCTGCCAGTCTATCTAAAAGTTTTATGTTGTCTAAATTTCGATCATTTCACTAAATTGGAACATTGCCAGATTTAACATCTCAACGGTAGAACACTTGGTGAATGAGTGCCTGGTTACAAAGCTCGAAGGCGGCTATCAGTCAGTAAACAAGTGCAACAATGCCTTCCATGAATGGGTTAAGGATTGGCAAGAGGAGGTAAAGTCAAAGGAAGCTGCTGTTACCATCTCAAATGCTAATATAAATGACATGACATGGAATGGTATTTAATAGCTTGAGGCTGTGCAGCTATATCATTATTTGTGAGATACACTGTAATTCACCCGTAAAGAGTTTTGTTGATGACATTGAGGTGACTACATCTCTGCATCTCCTCGGGGCTCATTGTGCCAAAAGTAACATGGCTGATCTTTTTAGCCGAGTCAGTCTCTCGAAATTGCTCCTTTACCATTGTGACACTGTAGATAAAAAAAAGAAGTTAGAATATGAGAAAAAAGATTTCATTACTCTTTGAGAGAAGTGCTCCAGAGCATATAAACACTCTAGAAATGAAAGTTAAGCAGCTACTTCCGGAAGTGGATACACCAAATTATTCATTATAATGCCAGTTAGGTAAAAAATCTTCTTTGTCATGAATTTTGGTTTGTTGTTGCCAATTTAACACCCTTTTTTTTTACACAATTTAGACAGAACTGTCTATAGACAATTTGACAAGCAGCCACAAAAAGAGATGGTGGAGTGCCAAAAGATTGAAGTAGATACGGCTACTAAATGAAACATTTAATTGACATTGAATATTCCAACTTTTTGTGTTAGTATGGCTAGAAATTCCAGACGCATTTAATAGCATCTGCCAGAGATTCGTGATTCGGTTCCTCACGGAATAAAAAATCAACATTCATTCGAACTTGTGGCTGAGTGACTTACGTGGAGCAATGAACTAGACCTAGACACTGCGAATCTAATTCATGAGAAGGAAAAAAATAATTGTTGCAGGATCAAGAGCGAAGCTTTTTCTGCACTAGAACTTGGGGTTAAAGAATCATACTAAACCGAAACAGCTTCTAGCTAGATTGGATGCATTATTTGCAATCTATGTGCAACATGTTTTCTACGGAAATGAAAGTAGGATTCTATGATTTTGATCAAGAGTTAAGTCCCTTCCTATACCCTACTCGTACAATCAGGGTTTCAAAAGAGGACAACAATAAATATGACTAATTAATTTTCGCATATTACCAGAAAAGATTCACTTATACAAACTTGATGACAAAAACAATACAAAGTTGTTACATATACGGCTGCAATTAAAAAGGAGTTGGAAGCAAGGCCGCAAACGAGACAAAAGTTCCGGTAAATTCCCGTTTGCTTTTCCGGGGACATTGTCTTACCCAACTAACAAGACAATCGACATTAGCAAAATCAATTAGTAACAAAACAGCAGAAGGAAAATGAAATAATAGAAAGTTACAAAGTGGCTGGAGGAGTATTCAAACCGGGGACTTGACGCAGTATGTAGACAGATCGCCTGGTGAAAGAAGCGTGCATACTTGGCCATTCGGTCCGGAATGTATAGTTCATGTTTACATTTTTTTCAAAATAAGCAACGCATTCTCTCGTCAAATGTTATTCATTCGGTTTATATTTCTCCCTTTACTACAGTACAGTCTTACTCTACTATGCATTCCTCATCCACGTACTTCAGTTTCATGGATATTGACAATCCGGCAAGCATGAGTTACTGAGTGACAAAGAGAGAACCTTAATCAAGCATTCCTCCTAATTTTATCCCTCTTTCCCTATATTGCCAACCCTTGTCCAAACCTTTTTCACAGGGAGCATGTAACATCAACTGACAGCCCTCCATTGCTTAGTCAATTCTATGCTCCACTTATAACTTTTAATCAGTTTGAGATCGGACTAGATCTGTGCATGAAGTCAACAAGCTAGAATAACTCCTTCCGATGTCTACAAAGAGGGGCCTCGCATATGCTTGCGTTGTGACCAAAGATAGATGTGGTGTTTGTGTGGGTGTGAGTGTGTGTGTGCGTGTGAATGTGTGTGGTGTTTCTGTCATATCTATTCCGCACCGTGCTTCTGAGTGTGAACAGAGGAATGATTTACAATAAAAAAAAAGTTTCTCAAAAAAGTTGACAAAGAGATGTTTGTTTATTGAGAGTTTTAGGGCACTTGCAACTGCTATGGTCATAGTCATATAAGCGCGCGTGTGTGTGTATGTGATATGTGTGTATGTTGTGTGCATCGTATGTGTTGTGTGTATGTGCGCACGCGCGCACGCGTGTGTCTGAGAGAGAAAGGAAGAGAGGGAGAGAGACTCAAACTGATAGAGAGAGAGAGAGAGAGAGAGAGAGAGAGAGAGAGAGAGAGAGAGAGAGAGTATAACATTCTATTATTGAATTACATGTATTGAATGTAAGTAGTTGGATCAATAAAGTTTACCTTACCTTAACTTACGTTACCACCAGGGACATTTCACAGAGAGATGATTTACAAGGAAAAAATATCATCGCTCAAAAAAGGTGACAAAGAGATGATTTACAGCCAAAAAAAATTCTTCTCTCACAATCACAAAGTAGGACACACTAACAGATGATGGCTACCACCCACATCATGCACTTTTATTGTCCAGGGGGACCCTGGATATTCTACCGCCCTTTGTATACAAAAGTACTCAGTCCTTCTAGATAGTTAGGTACCACAGTGAAAAACATGGGGGATGACCATAAGTCTGTTAGGACAACAGGCAGGACCAAGACTGAGCT
>JAUEKZ010077662.1:0-16579 GCA_031471865.1 Melibe leonina | reverse complement strand
TCACTTCTACGCTTTTCAATATGTATCATGTTCCTTTATGTCTCAATCTTTCACTCTGTCTGTTTATCATTACGTCTGTCTGTGTTTATGTCTGTCTACATATCTGTTTCTATCTCTCTCTCTCTCTCTCTCTCTCTCTCTCTCTCTCTCTCTCTCTCTCTCAGACTGGGCAATAATTAATTTCAGTATTTTCTTTCCTCCTCTCTCATATCATTTGTACCTTTCTCATCAACAAATCAAAAATTGTTTTAAAACAAAGAAAATTTTGAGCAAATTACCATCACATCTGTGAAAGAAGCTATGTGCAGCATTTAGCATTTCGTCAGTTTTCTTATAAGAAAATGAATGGACCAGTTGTATCTTAATCTACAACAGAAAAACTGTGACTAAAATGTTAACTCCATGACTAAAGGAAGGAACTGAGTATTAATGAGAAAAGAAGACTGCTATTTACTGCTAATCTATAAAAGGTTTTGGAACAGAAAAAAAAACCAGAGAGCTAGCTTTGACCATGATGAAAGCGAATTAGTGTTTTATAACATCAACACTCCATTAAGATTGAGTGCAAGATTTTATCACATGTGAATGCAATGTGAGTTTTTACAAACATGTAAGCTAGATAAAAGGCAAAAATACAATGTGAATGATGGTGTGCTTGATGGTATAAAGTAAAATTATGATGATATACACGACATGTTATTACACTGAGCCTGGCAGTAACTGTTCAAGAACACATTACAATCTGGGAAATGTAGATGGTTGGTTGTTCATGGTTTTATCAGCAATAACAGAGAAGAAGGTAAAGATTAAGTCAATGCAGAGGATATAGGAACAGGAGGAGGAGGAGGAGGAGAAAAAATACAAATAGATAGATTATCATCTTGTTACATCTCCAGGATAAAAGTACGGGTATTTTATTGCATGCTTCTTAGAATAATTGTTCCTTCACATTATCATAATCATTATTTTCTAATCAACACCAACAATGTTCAATCATATACACCAAGATCTATTTTATAAAGAAAAAACGTAAATTATTTCTGTAGTAATTTTGAATAAAAAATTAGATCATATACACCAAGATCTATTTTATAAAGAAAAAACGTAAATTATTTCTGTAGTAATTTTGAATAAAAAATCAGTCAATGTGTTAACATTGGATTCACTTTTATAATTTCACTTTTAATAACTTCATTGGAAATAATTGAGTTCTATTCTTCTTAACACTATTAAACCTAATTTCTCTTTTTTTTCCTCTTAAATCTTCATAACAGCTCATAAAATATACAGGTGGATATTGGGTTTCTCTTGGAATGTTTATGGAAGAAAGCAACAAACTGAGCAAGATAACAACAGACTAGATCTGTGGCACTATTAAACAACAATGATCTCATTCCATGGTAGAAGAAAAATTCATATATGATTGGTATTACTGTATTTTGGGAAAAGTGTCAAAAATGTTTTTAAAAATCCTATACTTCATTTGAAGGATTTTTTTAGAACAATATCTGACTAAAAATATTTAAAAAGTTAATCACCTGCTAAAAAGATAAATCATGATTATGAAAAGCTAATGATAATGTCAGATGAGAATGTATGATGTTATTTTAATTGAGACACACTATTGGATAAATATTGAGCTTACAGTAGATAATACAGTATGGGATTATGAGCAAGACCTCAAACAAGCTGCGATGAAATGTAAAAAAAAGCACAGGTGGCGTAAGTGAATTCTCAAGTCATGGCTGAACATGAACATAAACAATCTCTATCCGTCTATAAATTTTTCAACAGACTATCAAAGTTGCTGCTAATCATAAAAATTATAAGTTTATATTTTTCATCCTAATCAATATCCAAGGTATACGAAGGTAAATGTTTTGAGAGACATTCTTGACGACACTGCCCGTTTCCTTGTTGTACATTGATGCATGCTACCTGCCAAAATAATTTTTGTCACAATATTCACATCCAGTTATTCATACCAATTGTTTTGGACATCATCATTTTATGACAACAAAGCATGATGGCCGTGATCAGATTTGATTTTTAGTCAAATATACATGACCTTAATTTAATGATATGTTCTAAAAACACTCTATTTCAAAATATCACTCTACCCATTCATAGCAGGGCCTGATTTTAACCAAACTGAAAATTGCAAACTCTCTAAAATGTACCAGATAAACAAGATTTTAAGTAAACTGACATTAACTATTTGCTTAATTCTGAATTATCTGGCATAAAAAACAGGCAAATCTTGAAGATTAACACATCTAGTTAACAGTTTGAATTGAAATGACCTTTAGCGTTGAAAATGTTAATATTGATTATATTATAGATGGGACATAACTTCTAGTAGAGATTGGAATGAAAAAATTACAGAGAAAATAGTTTAAGAAGAACAATGCTTAAAATATTTCTTTGACTGGTGTCAAGGCCTTGATACCACATACTTATCATTCATTCACTTTTCCCAGTCATGATCCTGGCCCTCCCCTCTGGTTATGATTTGTTTCGACACAATAAGTTTAACCCAGCACAGCTTGAAAGTGGTATGTCAGGGGTCATAATATATATTAAAACAAAAATTTTGAAATCTTAACTCTTTCACTGCTATGGTTTTATCTCAAACTATGAACTAGAGATATCAAAATCTTCGCCTGTTCTTATACCAGATAAATAAGATTTCAGTAGACAGAATAGACATATATTCCAAAAGCCTGAAATTCAGGCATATGTCAGTCCAGTGAAATATTTTTTATTTACAATAGGAACATATGAATCTTGAATATTTTGTATATTCTGTTTGGTTAGAATCGGGCCTTGCTGTGAAAGGGTTAAAAGTACTATTGGAACTTGAAAATGAAAGGGATAGTGGGTAAAAATTGTGGAAATCGTTTTTAGTAAGAGTAATTGAGAAGTAGTAGATTTAATTGATGGTCTTGTAATACGAGAGAAGAAGAGGTAGAAATAATATCAACAGTGCTATTCAAATCAGTGTCAGTAAGTAGTGATAGATATTGCTGGACTCGTACATTTTTTCATTGCTTTCATGGTTTGTTTTTTCTGTTTGTTGTTGTGGTGATGATGAAGATCATATTTAAGGTTGTTGTTACAGTTTATGTAAAGGGTATATTTATTCTGTTTTATAGTATGTGATATGTATTATCATTATAGAAATTTAAAATTGATGACAACGTAAATCAATTGATATGGATCAGACATTTATGAGATTTTTTTCTATGCAGTTCTAAATATGGGAGAGCAGACTCCCCTACCTGTCAACACTGTGGGAGCTGCCCCCAATGGTAGACCACCTGGTCAACGAGTGCTCGGTTACAAAGCTCAAGTGTGGCTTCCAATCCATGGATGCCTGTAATGATGTTTTCCATGAGTGGGTTAGGAGCTGGCAGGAGGAGGCCTGAACTGAAAGAAGCTGCAGCTGCTGCAATTTAAATCTGACCATGGGCTGTTGAACTCTAGGTCTATGAGAGAGGCCTGCCATTTTCAATTATGAGCAAAAACTGTCGTCTCAGTACAATCCATGTATTTCTTGGTAAATGATTTCATGAATTCATTGTTTTTTCTCGTTTATAATCTTGTATCCTGTACTTTAAAAAGAATACCTTGTAGAATAAAGACCACTGACATGAAACAAATAACTTCCATTAAAATCATACTGAAACCTCAAACCTTTGGTAACACATATGTAAGTGCCAGGGTCATTTGATAATGTAGCCAAAGCATCATAGTCAGAGGACTTGAATGCAGAGTTTTAATGATGTCATGTGTGAGCAACAATAAAGAAGTAAAGAAGTAGATTTTGATGTACCAGAGAAGCCCAGGAAAATCAATACTAATGATGATTGCAGATTTCATCAATATAAATACAGCAGTCTTGGATATGTTCGGTAACAGTTGTGTTATTGAAATAATTTCAATGGCTGGAGATGAAAGGTATCGACATTTAGGGATGAAAATTTCAATCAAACTGCCAGCAAGTGACAATGAGTTTAACAGTGCTCAACTGCAGTGACAGAGGCAAAACATCCAGACACAAGTACATGAGAAATTATTAGAAGTACAGTAGTCTTTGCCTAAGAACTTGGTCTTCAGGAAATACTAAGATTATGATTCTTAGGCAAATCATGTTGTTTTAATCATGTTTTCTTAGAGGGTCAATTTATATTTATAAGATTCTGTTTTCTAAGAAAATTGTGTTCTTAGGCAGAGATTTCTGTATGTTGACAAATAAGAAAGAAGTGAAAAATGTTATCACCAAGAAATAAGAGGTGGACGAGGAGCAAGAGGTGGAAATAGGTGGAGGAAGAGGCAGAAGAGAAGGAGAAGGGAAAATTAATAAAACACATTTTTCAATTCAAGTGTTTGTAACAAATGACAACTTATTCTCTGATTATGGCAGAGAGTATATTGATGATATCCAAGACATCATTAGGTAAATTGTCACACTAATATCATTGTTATATCATCTCAGCGTTCACTGAAAAAACCAGGTGAAAGTGCCCTACTAGTGAATCACTAAATCCATTAAAAACCTCCTCGCCTTGGTCGTAAATCAGAACTATCTCTAGAAATTTTCATGATCTGTCATTTATATAGATTTCATATAATATGTTAATTATTATGTGAATTCTCTTTGAAGAAATGAGCACACCAGAAAAATATGAACCTGGATCAATCATGGAATGTTGAGAACTTTAAAGTCCATGGAGAATAAATTGCTGCATCTTCCTAATCATATATTATATTATATACAATCATGACCTAAAAATGACATGCGTTTTCAAAATGTATATTCATTTCTTGAAGCTCATACATAATGATAATAATTCTATTATCAAGTTGGTGATAGAAAACCAACGACTTTCCACAATCAATTTTACGCTTTCTATTAGATCAAGAAATCTATTTCCTAAGTGGTAAAGAATGAACTGTCAGTGGTATGATCGTCTAAGTATTGTATAAATATATCAAAATTTCAGTGGAAAAAATCTTGACACAAGGAAAAATGTCAATTCAAGTTGTTGAATAACTTACCTACTCTTTCTAGCAATTTCATCAGATATCACAAAACTGTCAAAAGTTACATTTAATTTGTAAAAGTAAACTGATGCATTTAATTTGTAAAATGTTTGAATCTGTGTTTTCCATATTTTCTTTTAAAAAAATCAAATTTTGTCCAAAATATTGCAATCCATTTTGGACTCTATGATGAAGAGTTTGATAAAATAATATTATGTACAAAAAAGTCATTTTAGCAGTACTCAAGTACTGTCATCACAAGTTGTGTCATTTTATCACAGGATCAACAAAATTAAACATTGCCCTCTAACCCTGGCGCTGAAACCTGTAATAACTAAATTGTGGTATGAATTTTCCTCTATTTCAATATTGCCCTTATATATTATATTCACAGACAACCGTCTGGTCCTGTGGCAAGGTTAACATATCCACACTTATGAAATCAAAAGATTTCAACATTGCTTTTAACCCTTTCACAGCAGGCTCTGATTCTAACCCAGCTGAAATATGCAAAATCTTGAAAATGTATACATATATATAGGAGATAAAAAAAGATTTCAGTGAATGGACAAATGTCAGTTCACTGAAATCTGATTTATCTGGTATAAAAACGGGCAAGTCTTGAAGATTTTGATGTCTTGAAATTGAAAGGGTTAAAGAAATGAAAATCCTACACCTTAGCTGATACAGCCTAAATATACAAAGTAATAGAATCATCTGTTGCTTGTTAAGTCTTTTTTTTATCTTGTCAATAATGTATAATATGATCAATGTTCTTGGAAGCCAAAATGTCACAGAAATATCTTTCTTGAATGTTGTGCAATCTCCAAATTAAAACATAAGCTTCTGAGTCATTCCTCCAAAAAGCGGGAAAAATAATTAGAAGCACTTCACAGTTTTGGCTGTATGACCACATATCACACAATAACTTCCTTAAATGTTGATTGTGAGAACTCCAATTAATTCATACACTTCTGATTCATTCTTTGAAAGATATTAACTGATCAGGAATCACTTCATGTCAGTTTTGGCCGCAGAGAAAATAAGCAAGATATGCCTTGATATATCTTGCGTAGTACTGGCATATTCTAGTTACTTTAATTATCCCTTTCCTCAAAAATAAATCTGCTTGCCAGTTATTCTTTTGAAAAAATTAAAGTAAGAATCACTCTAGGTACTGTTTAAGTGGCTTGATCCTGTCACAGAAATATAACTTTCTTGAATGATGGAGTGGAAGCTCCATTGTCAACCTGTGGTTCTGTTTTAGTCTTCTCCTTTATTCTTAACATTAAGATAAAGAAATTAAACAAAATACACTGGAGAAGACTTCCATTCGTTTACAGCATTGTTTTGGCCATGATGACTCTGAGAGCTCGGGATACCCCAAGCCAGATGATACAGGCCAAGGCGCAAGTGACGACGCCCACCCAAGCCATGGGCACGGCAAATCCCATCTGGACCTCTCGGCTACTGCAGGCCTCGTCAGGAATGGCATCCAGGGCATTGCAGTGATACTTCTCATAGTAGTCCTTGGTGTGGAACATTGACAGACCAAACACTCCAAACAAAGCTAGGAATCATGGGAGATAAACACGCAAAGATATGTGTTAAAAAAACCATTGGGATATTTCTTGGGAACTTTTCTCAGTGATGATACGTGTACACTTTTGCTTTTTTTTTCTCTCTGAATGACATATCCTTAGCTTTGTGCGATAAAAAATCCTGGCACTATTTTGATTCAACAGATTCCTTTCTAAGGTATTCAAATATGTATGTTTCACAATGTTTTTTCGATTTAGGTTAAATTTTTAAAGAAATATGGTCTTGCCATTTGTTTTATCATATCATACATAAATTAGTAATTATTTATCACGATAGGAATCAGCCACCTGATAATTACATAGGTACGACTTACCTGCCATCAAGTATAAGACTCCTGTGACCATGCAGGAAGCCACTTGTTTCTTGACAATGCCAATTATTCCCACTACGGCAGCAGAGCTCAGGTCAATGATGACCACAATGTAGCAGGACGCAGCCGAATTTTGTAATCCTGATGCAGAACAGGAGAGGGTTAGTGAACCAGGATATTTCATAGTAGTTAAGGTCAAGTTAAGTCAAATGGAAAAAAAAGATATAAGACATCATCCAAGCCCATCGATGCTGATCTTGAATTTTTTTGTCATAAATGTAAATACATATTTCCACATATTAAATATTCTTTAAACAATGGCTGTCAGTAGTCTACCAATATCTTGAAGTTTGGACAATTTTCAATTTCAATAACGTCTTCTGGAATGTTTTTTCAATTTTTTAAAAGAATAACCATTGATTAGTTAGACTAGCAGTTTGAGAAATAACCTTAGCATTGAAAGGGTTAACCCTTTCACTGCTAACGCCACGAAAATCTTCAAGATTTGCCCCTTCTTATACCAGATAAATCAGATTTCAGTGAAATTCAGGAATTTGATGTCAGTTCACTGATTTATCTGGTATAAGAAGACATGCATTTTCAAGATTTTGTATTTTTTCAGGTGGGCTAGAATCAGATCTCGCTGTGGAAGGGTTAAGACTTTTACAAGTCTGACTCATAATTCATCTTCACTCACGTGCAATTTGCTTGGCGCCATGACTGAGCAGTTCCGAGTCTTCGTTGTAGTCAGTGACAAAAGTGAAACACTGCATCCCAGCAAAGTTGCTTTCACCAACTTTGATGTACGTCTCTCGAAGGTTGTCTGAAGGAATAGAATACATGAATTACCAGTTTTTGTAGCATGTGCAAACAGTTGACAATATGAAAGAGAAGGAAGGAGGGAAAGAGAGAGGCAGGCTAGCAATAATAGTAGTAGTGGTAGTAGTAGTAATAGAGTAATAGTAGTAGTAATATAGTAATAGTAGTAGTAGTAGTAATAGCAGTAGTAGTAGCAGTAGTTGTAATAATAATAGTAGTAGTAGTTGTAGTAGTAGTAGTATGAATAGTAGTAGTAGTAGCAGTATGAATAGTAGTAGTAGTAGCATTACTAGAAGTAATAGTTGTTTTAGTAATCGTCGTAATAGTTGTAGTAACAGCAGCAGCCTAAAACAAACGGAACAGCATCCGCAAAAGTAGTAAAAGCTGTTGTAAAAAGTGATGGTAGTGGTGGTGGTGGTGATGGTGGTGGTGGTGGTGGTGGTGGTGGTGATTGAGGAGGAGGAGAATCAACTACCTAACCGGAGAGAAAAGGAGAGAGAGAGAGAGAGAGAGGGAGAGTGAGAGAAAGAGAGATCGACACTGAAAAGTAGATGCAGAGACCATGAAATAGAGAGAGAGACAGACAGACGGACAGACAGACACTGAAGGAGTGCGCACGCACGAGAGACAGGGAGAGAAAGGGAGAGAGAGAGAGAGAGAGAGAGAGAGAGAGGAAGAAATTTGAAATTACTTAAAGTTTATACAGATAAAGCTTTATTTTAATTTTATCAGCGCCATGTATCTTTGCACATCAGGCAGGATGTCATCAAGGCCCATCCATGTCAATGTCCCACATTCCCCGCCCTGTCCCCGACCCCCGACCCCCGACCACCGACCCCCGACCCCCGACCCCCGACCCCCGACCCCATGGACACGGAAATGACACTACGTCAATCAGAGAGCGCGATCGATCTGTGCGCGGTGCGCGGCTTTTCAGGTAGGTTGGTCTATTTCCACATTATCTTCACGAACCGAGTAGTCTATCTCTATGTAGGTCTCCTTGAGACAATTATCTCTGCTCTCACGACATTGATCTAAAAATAGTTCACTGCTCTAAAAACTAGTTTGCCATACGTTCTATGTAGACCGTCACGATAAAAGAAAAGACACAAGATATAGTAGGTGTCTGTTAGTCTAGTATGATATTCACTATATTTTCAAGAAATCTGTAACAGGATACAAGAAAAGACACAAGAAATAGCAGGTGTTTGTTATTCTAGTCAAGGAATCTGTAACAGGGGTTGCTAGTAATAATAATAATAACATGATCATTATCATGAATTAATCATTACCGGTGAGCAGGTCACAAATCCTCCACAGTCCGTTATGCGTGGAGTAGAAGTAGCTGGTTTCGTTGGTGCGTTCGTTGGTGGAGCTCTGCGTCTTGTACTCGATGTACCGATACAGTGGAGGGTCCGCGGACAACTGCTGGACCTCACAACGCTGGATGACCGCCGCGCTGGGGATAGACAGTGGACAGGGGAAGGAAGGTCAGTACTGTAATAGTAAGTCCTTTACAGCCTTATATAATGGCACATTGACCCTGAGCTTATCTCGGTTTTTTAGGCGTGAAGCGGACAAATTATGATGGGCGCTTTTTGACCATAGCAGTTGCAAGCGCCCTAAAACTCTCAATAAACAAACAAAGTATGACAATGGTTGCCACCCTCTGTATAAGATGCTTATCTATCGCAGATTACTTTCCCCAACGCAAATTGTGAATTAGTGCCCATTTTACACCTGGCAATTGTAGTAAATTTCCTTGCCCAAGGAAAAACCGAAGTGCCACTGGTAGGAATCGAACCCGGAGCCCCCGGGTTCTGTGCTGCGTCGCTACCAGTTAGGCCACCACGGCTCTCAGGGAAAGGTCAAGGTGATGCTCATTTGATTTTACCTGTTCAACGGTTTCTTTCTTAAGACAAAATAAGATAAGATAAGATCAAATAAGATAAGATAAGACAAGTCAAGATAAGAGAGATAAGATTACGTTTTTGATCCATTAACCCTTTTACTCCTACGGATATTTCTAACCAAACTACTAACAAGACAGGTGCATCAAAATCTTCAAGATTTGCCATTGCTTTCATCAGATAAATCCTATTTAGTTAACTAACATTTATGCCAAAAGCCATATCTTAGTTCACCGAAATCTGATTTGGTTGGTCCCATTTAAATATCACACCAAGTCACAGTACACAGACACCGGGCCAACCAGTCTTAGTCCTGTTCCCATAATGCCAAACACAAGGGAGACAGCAGTTGCTAATAATAATAATATGTCCACGTCTTAAGCTTGACGTGGGGGCAAAGGTTCGAATTCCTACATTTACTGGCTCTGAAACGGATGCTCTACCTATTGAACTAACGGTGCTGGTATCGCAAAGTTGGATAAGCAAACCAAGAGAAAAGGAGGGCATCTTGAAGCGGAAAGTACATGCTAATGAACATCGATATCATTATCGACCGGCCGAAGGTGAAATCTTTGACATGGTAGCCTCACGGGAAAAAAACGACGACCACACATTAGATTATTGGGAGTCAAATTAATGAATCTAGCTCGACGAAGTGTTTCCTACTTCGACTTTTCTGAAACTTCAATCAGCATCCATTAAGCTATGTTCACTCTAGCAGTAGGTGTTTTTTTTTCTTCTGGTTTTTTGGGTTTTTTTGGAGGGGGGGGGCGGAAAGGGGGAGGGGGTTTTGATCGAACTCGTTTCCAACGTTATTGATTTCTTGATCATACATTTTATACCTCGTTTCGTTTCTCGTCATCTCCACGATGCGTCTCTTGGGGCAGGAGAATGATATACGTACAGATTAATGTAGGGACGTGGGATGGACGTGTTTAACCCTTTCACTGCGAGGTCTGATTCTAAGCGAACTGAAATAATATGCAAAATCTTCAAGAATTGCCTGTTCTTATACCAGATAATTCAGATTTCATTGGACTGACATATTATGCCAAAAGCCTGAACTCTTAAATATTTCGACGTATCTAGTTAGTAGTTTGAGAAAAAAAACTAGCATTGAAAGGGTTAATATCAAAATGTTAAGTAGTTGTCATTTTCGAACTATAGTTTTATAGTAAAATTATTGGTGTTAGAAATAGTAATAGTAGCAGTAGTAGAAGTGGTAGTAGTAGTAGTAGAAGTAGTAGAAGTGGTAGTAGTAGTAGTAGTAGTAGTAGTAGTAGTAGTAGTAGTAGTAGTCTAAATAGTGGTAGTAGTGGAAATAGAAGTAGTATTTGTAGTATATTTAGTAATAGACCATAAACGAATGACGGTATACCTTTAACGTCATAATGACAACATACCCGCTACCAAATGAGTAGTGTTCACCTTTTCCCCTCCCAATAACACCATAGCACAATTGTGTGTGTGTTTAAGAACAGCGCGGGCCTTGTTGTGAGTATTTTGACACAGCGCATGCATTCAAGGCCTTCCAACTAGAGTAATATTAAGAAGACCTTGATGAAGTTTTTATGGATTAAACGGTGAGCTGGGTGAAGTCATAGAGGCTTTCTTTTTTTAAGTTAGTAATATTATTTATGTTTATATTTTCATCGTCACTATCATCATTGTCAAAAAGACATGACTGAGTGTTCTATTCAAAAAAGCTAGACGCAGATCCACAGGAAATATTAATAATTAATCAAATGTTATGAAAAAAAGTCATTAACTCTTACTGATAAGTAACCATCCCCGACCTCAAATTTCACAAGTCATTGCTAGGATAGAACCATCCCCGGCCTCAAATTTCACGAGTCGTTGCTAGATATAGTCTGGTTCAGCAGGAAGGCGAGTTATTATGGAAGTAAAAGCCTGGTCAGGCATTAAGCTATCGGGTTTGCGTGGGATAATAAATGTCACTCCGATCGATAATCCAGGAGAAGAGGAAACCAGGTGGACACGGAAGTTGTGAATCACGACCAATATCATGACGTGCATAGACTGTATACCTTTGACGTCATTAGCATTGACAACATGCCCGCAACCAAGGGAGTAAGTAAATGTTTAGATACCTTTTTCCCCTCTCAAAAACAATAAATGCAAGCGTCATTGTTGCTATTATCAACATTAAAAATTCGATTTATTACTTTAAGTGGTAATGATATTTTGATTCTGTTTATTTCTATATATTGATGTCAACAATAAAAGTGTCATTGTATAACTTGTGTGTGATGTAGGTCCTTGAAAATCCATAATATATCTTGTTAGTCGTAGTGTATCAGCTAATTACAACCTTTCGCCGGAAGTCAAATGGCAGATCGTTGCACGCTGGATGGGAAGATCATTATATCATCATTTCCGATATTGTGAAACGCAATACAACGTCTAATTATCTTACCATCGGCAGTAACTCTTGGTTGCCTATTTGGTAAATCAACAAGGGGACTGAATTCAAAGGTAGGTGAGTAGTGTGTGTCCTTTTTAAGTGGGGGCTAATATAGCGCTGATATCCACGAATTGTGCTCATCTCGCCTCACACTTTTTACTTTCCCCAGCCAACAGCAGACATTGAAACACATACAAGCGCCTGTTAGGCGTGTTACAATTTGTTTGTGGGACAAAGACACTGCTGTATGGAGGGCCAGGTACCTATTTTAACCCTTTCAATACTAAAGACACCAATCTTCAAGATGTGCCTGTTCTTATACCAAATAATCAGATTTGAGTTAACTGAAGTTCAGGCTTTTGGATATGTCAGTTCACTGAAATTTGATTTATCTGGTATAAAACACGTACATTTTCAAGATTTTTGCATATTTCAGTTAGGCTAGAATCAGACCTCGCTGTGAGAGTGTTAATATTATTTTCCTTACTAGAGTTCGTCAACCTGAATGAAGTACAAACTGCAATAATAATGAGAGAGTCCTGATCTTCATCCCGTGTATGATAATATCTTATCACTTTCTGGACTGGTTCCTTTTGGTGGTGAATGGAAGCACGTCAACATTCCGCAGATTCTATCGCTACATGCACTAATTGGCATGGAGGAAGGCCGCACAAATACTCATGTTTTCTTTCTTCGTCCGTTCTCGTTCTTCTTGCCGCCCCCCTCCCCCAACTCTCTCTCTCTCTCTCTCTCTCTCCCCCCTCTCTCTCTCTCTCTCTCTCTCTCTCTTTCTATCTCCCTCTCCTTATTTTCCTTCGTCTTCTTCTTCTCCTTTGTCTTCTTCTTCTGCTACTTCTTCTACAACAACAACTTCTTCTACGACTACTACTACTACTACTATTACTACTACTGCTTCTTCTTCATTCACTTCCTCTTTTTCTCATCCATATCCTCCTCCCCCTCCTCCCCCTCCTCCAATCTCTCTCTCTCTCTCTCTCTTTCTCTCTCACTTTAAAAAAAAAAAAGAAAAGAAAAAATAAGACGAGTACGACCAGATCCGAGTCCGTCGAAACCTGTCAACCCAGGTATCGAGTACTGCTCACACCGCCCAGCAGCCATTGTGGCAAGAAGGCTGTGCCGGGCGAGTGGTCGTGGCATTAATATTGAATCTAATTGGTTTGTCGTTGTGCTGGAACCCCCGCAGAAATCAATGCAGCTATGACGACTGGTAGCATGCCCATGAGAGAGATGTTATGTTTCTCCCGACGACACTGTGTCTATACCGTATGCAATGCGTGTGTGTATATGTGTATGTGTGTGTGTGTGTGTGTGTGTGTGTGTGTGTGTGTGTGTGTGTGTGTGTGTGTGTGTGTGTGTGTGTGTGATAGAGAGAGATAGAGAGAGAGAGAGAGAGAGAGAGAAATGTGACAATAATTTGTAAAAAAAATAATTTAAAAACCAACAGAGACTAAATATCAGAGTGTAAGTATCACACACAGATGGACATCACAAGTGTGTTCACACGTCTGTCAACCCTTTTACAGCAAGGTCCGATCCTAACAGAACAAAATATACAAAATATCAATGTTTCCGGGTTCTTATACTGGATAAAAAAAAAACAATTTAGAATTCAGTGGACTGACATATATGTGGCATATGTCAATCCACTGAAATTTTATTTATTTAGTACAAGTACCGACAAGTTTTGTAGAAGTTTGAGAAATAACTTTAGCAGTGAAAGGGTTAACGCGACGCAGAAAACTCGACGCTCACCGACGCAAACCGTGCGTTAGGGGGGGGGGGAGTTGGTTTGGGGGGAGGGGTGTTTGTTGGCGGGGTTGTGTTTTTTTTTTCGGTTTTTTTTTTGGAGGGGTTTTCTTTTTTTTCTTCTTCTTCTTTTTTTTTTTCTTTTTTCATTGTATATTTAAGATATCATAATGGGATTCCATACTATAATAATTCTTCTGTCGCCCACAGCCCAGACTTACTTGCAAGACGTGTTGAGGTCAGCCAACTTATGGCCGTCGAATTCGGTCATTTCCCAGTTGTCCACGGACACAGCAATGATGACGATGACGGTGGCCACGAACCCGATGAGCACGGCACACATGTAGAGGATGAGCAGGGGCGTCGCCATTGTGGTACAAGGTTGGGGTGGTGGGCTGGGGAGACTTGGTGAGTGGAGCGGCTGGCTGGGAAGGGGGGGGGGGCGGGGCGAGACGGGGGCGGGGATATAGGGCTTAGAATCTGGTTTGGAAATAGGAACATGATAATTTGTAGAGAATCGACGGTAATTAACAATAACATCTGGGGTTTTGTATTTGCTTGTTTTGGGTGGGTCGCCATAGTGTTGCAAGTTTGGGATGGGGGTGGGTGATGGACTGGTTGGGTGGTGGTGAAATGGGGTGGTGGGGTGGTGGGGTGGTGAGGTGGTGGGTTGGTGGGTGTTGGGGTAGTGGGCTGGTGGAGTGGGGAGACTTGGTGAGCAGAGGGGAGTTGTGGTGGGTGGCAGGGTGGCGGGGTATGGAGAGCTGGTTAGCACAGGGGAGTGGTGGTGGGTGGTGGGGTCTTGGGGGAGGGGGGTTGAAAAAAAAGGTATGATTTTCAAAGTGTTTCAAGTTTAGTGTCCTTTAGTGCTTTTTAGGAACAGGGGACTAGACTAGACATCTAAAAAAAAAACATTTACTTCTCTTCATTTTTTAATATTTTTTTTTTAATCAATAGTAATCGAACTCTCAAGGCTATCCCCAAACTAAACAGAAACATGCCTCATAAGTTCTGGCGATGGAGGAAGGTGGGGAAAACAGAGGTGGGGTTGGAGAGTCCATTGAGTTTGGCCTGCAATCAGAGGATGAAATGTCCATTGCTCATTCATGACAAACCGAGGGAGAACTTGACATGTACATCAATCATCTTTCCTCTCTTCCTTTGTTTTCGCATCTCCTCAATCTATGGTCATGTTTTATTACACGACAGAGAATATTCCAGGGTATCGACTTATTGAAAAAACAGAACCAGCACTCCATTCGCAATCAGACTAGTTTTTCGATAAGAAGAAAAGGTGTCTCCCTTTGTTTCAACCCTTGGAAACGAGCCTTGTGTAGAATATTCAAAAGATATCGAAGATGTGAGACAAAGCAATAGAAAGCAGAAAAATAGGAAAGAATAAGATTGACCATGGAAAGATTCAAACATGGGACTAGCCACAGCACTTATCTTATGGCTACCAGCAAAAGACAACACGCCTATCCCCTTGGCAATCTGCTACCCTTTACTTTTTGCCATTGTCACAGGTCCACCCTACAGTGTTGAAAATGGATATAGACTGTTTTGAAAAAAATGTACCAGTAGTCTCCTTTTGGGAGCCAGCTGTCCGTGTTGATTTTTAGCTGACGAGAGCGAGTGGGCGTTTTGGTGGAAGAGTACATCCACAGCCACTCACATCGACCATGGAGAATTCCACTCCTTCCCACGCCCTGCCACTCCCAAACTCTTGCATCCCAGCACCCTAAAACCCCAAGAGCCTTTCACAGCGTGGTCTAGTTTCGGGCATTTCGGTATAGACGCCTATGTCAGTGTCAGATCACTGAAATCTTATTTATCTGGGGAGAAAAACGTGAGTTTTGAAGATTTTGATGTATCTATTTGTTGCTTTAAAATTTTTTATAAATAATGTCCTTAGATGTTGAAATTGTTATTCGTGTTGTCATCCCCCATAAATAGCAATGACCTGACCATGTCAGTCTAATATTACCTGGTATGTGCTTTGTTACATGTTAATGATATTAATATACTGTATCCATCCCCTCAGAATCTTTATAGAGATACAATAAATCAAATTTTAATTGTGTACCTAAAGATTGGTATAATATTTGTTTGTCTACCCACCAAAATATATTACTTCAATTGTTGTAGATCTATATAGCCTTGGTTACCACAGTACCTACTTTGCGACATTGTGGTCAAGTGCACAGTCATACATAATTTACCAACCCTTTCAATGCTGAGGTCAATTCTAAAACTACTCAATGAATACATCATCATCCTCAAAATTTGCCGGTATCTATACAAGATAAATAAGATCTCAGTGAACTGACATAGTATACTAAAGGCATTTTGGTTTAAGTCCGTTCGCTGAAATTTTTAAGGGTTTAAAGAACAAGTTGATTTTATAGATTTGGCATAATCTGTTTGGTTAAAATCAAACCACGCTGTGAAGGGTTAATTTATTCAGGAGGAAAACTGTTTTGGCCTTGCTGCTTTCCATGGTACTGTTTTGTTGTACAACCCTGAAATGGCAAGTCACGCAATAGCTGGATGTAGTTCTATGTTCAAGAATTTAAAGTATCGATTCTGCTAACACGAGGTGGCTCAGACTATCCTGCTTCAACCCCCCCCCTCCCCCGATCCCTCCCCCGACCCCCGACCCCCGACCACAACCCCCGACCCCCTTCCCCCTCCCCCGAC
>JAUEKZ010077551.1:0-16585 GCA_031471865.1 Melibe leonina | reverse complement strand
TTGTATTATGGTGGTATGGTCAAGTGAGACAGTGAGACCCATGATAATGATATTCTACCGCCCTTTGGGTACAAAGGTAATCAGTCCTTCTGCAGATGGCAAGTGACCCTGTAGTTCGGTACCACAGTGTTTAAACATGGGGAATTAGTCCGGGGGCTAGTAGTAGTAGTCAATAACCCCCCCCCCCCCCACTAGGTTATGGTTATATCTTATATTATAGTAGGTGATGTACTTGATGACCTTTCAAGGGCCATAACTCTTTAACATGCAACTTTTTTCTCCGTATTCCTCACATCACCTACTATAAGAAAAACATAACCATATAAAATCCCTAGAGGAATGTGGGGAGGGGGGGGGGGGTACCAGTGGCCTCAAGACTAAATGGCCATTCCTCTGTTCGATAGGCAGGCAGGACCAAGACTAGGCTAACCAGATTCAAAATGTAGCTGTGTGTATATATGCACTGGATCATACATAATAATAGTAATAGTAGTTTAGTTTAACTACTTCGTCTTAGGCTTAAGGACAGACGAAACGTAAAATATGTTTAATTCATAGCAAAATAGACTTAAAGATCCTAGTCACTCTTTTTTTTAAAATAGGTACCAAATGCAATGATGTTGCTGCTGTACTGTGATGTTGAGGAAGGGGGGGGGGGGGTTACGGTAACTTTTGTCCTTATAATCAGTCACACTTCAATTACAGGCATTTGCGAACTACCCATCCCCCCAACACCTCCTTATGCATACATATACACTGTCTAGGAATACTTATCAACTTTAACAATTAACAATCTCAAAGGAGAGAAGGATAAACAAATGGCTGCCATCCCCATAATAAATTATAATAAATAATGGTCCAGGGAAACAGGTTTTTTCCTGACATTCATACTTGCATAACTGTAGGAGTCTTCAACTAAAATGTTCCCTCCCATATTTACATTTGATTATGTTTGGCTATTAATATAATAATGGATTACGTTCCCCATCTCTCTATCATAATCGGAGACAGAGTGGACATAGAGCTTCAACCTGGTGACTTGAAGGTGGTACCTAGTTTTTTTTAAAGAGTTTTTGGGCACTTTCATCTTTAACTCATATCAGCGTCCAAGGCTAAGTAAGGGAGAGTATAGCCCAATTAGCAGTCAGACTTAGATCAAGCCTGGAACTTTTCACATAAAGATCATTCACAATTACAAATGAAAAAAAAGTTTTCTCTCAAAAAATTTACGCAGAGATAATTTATTGTAGATGAAAAAAGAAACCATCTCCTGTCACATTATTGTCCAGGGAGACTCGGAAAACAAATCAACATTGTATATATGCTTGTTTAAGAGTAAGAGATCACTGCAAAGAGTGCTGGAAAAAGATATACACAGTAGTAGGTAAAGCCAAACTAAAAAACATAAGAATACTCCCACTAAGAACACCCACCAACAACCCACGAAGGTGCTAATGGTATTGTGGTATTTAAAGAGTGACAATAGCAAAACAGAACAAAACAAGAAAAAAATACAACGCAAAACTGAAATCTAATTGAACTTCAAAAACCAACAAGTCCAAAGCCAACACAGTATATCAAAGTCTTTATTTACTATCAGCACATCACAAAACGGTAATGTTTTAATTCCATAGGAGCATAGGATAGTAAAAAAAATAATACAATAGTGTTTAATGACTTTGAGAATTTCTTTCTCTCTTTCTAAAAACAAGTATAAATGGGGTTTTCTTTCATTGTCTCATAGTCCTAGACATGCCACAGTTTTATCTAATACCTACAATGAGGTTTGTACCTAGGAATAGAAAGCATACAATGGTTTCCTTGTGCCAAATACATGTACAAGGTATTTACAACAGATGGCAGATTCAGCTTGGCAAATGCTTCTCCCTGAATTGAGAATGCTTATATTATCTATTTGCTCTCCTGGTGTTATACTTATCACTAAAATTTTCATATGAATGATTTGGTTGATAAGAAGAATGTGTTAGTGTTAGAAATGAAAACGAGAAAATCATATTACCTATTTTCTGTAGTCTCACCCCTCAAATTAAATTTGGATTGACATAATTTGGATTGACATTTGAGGACAAGAAGAAAAGTTATAACTTGGCTATCATTAAAGTTTACATTGAAACTCTGGCTTGTAAAAACAATTAACCTTGACAACATTAGACTGAAGTGTTCTGTACCAACAACTTAAATTTAGCCACCCTATTCCTTTTTGTTATACATTTCCTTGTCTAACACATTTTCCTTGTCAAACACAGCAGTAGATAGATATCCAATTCCATCATTAGTACTCAGCTTTACAACAGTATAGGTAACCAGATTTTAACCCTTTTAGTTCTATTCTACCATCATTCAGAAGACCCATTTTAAATTCAGTCTTTGCAATTTCAAGTGAATTGACAAAGTAAAAACATACAAACAATTAAATCCACACCCTCTCATCATTTTCTATACCACTTCTGCATTGTGTCCATGCGCTTTATCTTTTTCTGCAGCTGTAATACTCCGTAGCAGAGGGCTTCGGCAGTAGGGGGACAACCTGAAGACAGAGAAAACAAAACACACGCCTGTTTTAAAAAGACATAGTTCACATTTTTTTAGGGCAGACAAGATTGAAAGTGAAAGAAGTACAAAAACGAGTCAAGAACAAAACTTGAAAGCAAGCAGGATAAATATCAAGAACATTGATAGCCTTATTTATTAAACTACATTTGAGCTTGCTTGCCTTTTTCATTGGCCACATACCCCGTAACACTCTCTATTGGCTTTTGATAGACATCTCTTTTAAATTAAATCTATAAGAAATGTTTGCATCAAACCTAAACAGTCCTAGACAGCTGCTCAAAGTGGCAATTAGTCAAACTTAATTCTTCACAGAGCTTTAAATGAACAGCTAACAACATGGCAAAGACTTTCTTATTGCCTTTTTGACTTACCAGGGACATAAATATCTACAGGGATGAGTCTATCACAGCCTCTGACAACAGCGTATGAGTAGTGGTAGTAACCGCCACCATTGGCACAGCTGCCCATTGAGATGACCCAACGAGGCTCAGGCATCTGATCATAAACCTACAGATAATAAAACAAAAAGGGATATTGAACATAACATATTCTATTCAATAAATTATGAAATCTGTAGCTTCTATATTTTTTTGAGAAAAATAACAAACCACCTTAACATCAAGAGAAATACAGGATTTGCAGGATGAAGGCACTCTGTTAAGGGTTAAAATATTTAAGCTTCCTCTTCACAAGCTCTTGCCAAAATTAAACGCTTGTAGGTTAATTTTACTATAGATTGCATTGTTAGGGAGTCACACACAGACTCTTAGAAACTTACTTTCCGCAAAGCAGGTGCCATTTTGTTGGTGACTGTGCCAGCAATGAACACCACATCTGCCTGTCTGGGGCTAGCCCTGAACAACACTCCAAACCTGTCCATGTCATAGCGAGGAGCGGCAAAGTGCATCATCTCCACAGCACAACAGGCAAGGCCAAAGGTCATCGGCCACAAGGAACTCTAGTGGAAGCAGATTGAACAAAACAATTGTAAAATATGACTAGAAATAAAAACTTTGTGGTGCATGAATCTGCATTTCAATGTGAACAATTTTCAGAATAAGAATAAATTAACTTTTGGTCCCTAATAATAATCACTTCAAAAACATAAAACATATGAGAGAAAAATACTGTATATATCACCATGTTACATGTAACGAATGCATCTGCGCAAAAGACAGGTCTAAAGTATGCAGATTGCCTAAGATGCACCAGTTATTTTTAAACTTCTAATAAATGGTAAACCATATCATATACATGATCTACAGGAATCTGATAAAGAAATTTGAGTTGATATGCTTCAAATGCCTTTACCACTAAATTCACATTCCCCCGGCATCGCCCAAAAGTGAATTATCCCAAATCGCTTGCTGTCCCCAGAGGCTAAAAGTAACACCTCTTCTTGCCTGGTAGTTTGACTCACATCACAAGAAAGAAAGCATTTTGTTTTCTCAAAACTCACGGTCCAAACCATTGATTTTCATTCCCCGGTTGCCAATGAAAAAGGGAATATTTAATAATTGAAGCCAGTTATGAAATTATGCAGAGTTATGTCTCTTCTGTTTGGGATAATATGACTAGACTTTTGGCAAAGTCCTGGGAAGTTCATGATTAAAAGAAATTTAGACGGAAAAAATAAAACAAACAAAACAAAATCCTGTGTTCGACCAGCACAACAGTCAAGTTTAGAACATTAGTTGATATCATAAAACCAAACTAAACTGTGAAATCACTATAAAAAAAACCAACCAAGTAAATTTAAAAAAAGATCAACAAAAAATTTACAATATGATATCAATAATAATAATAATAGTAATAATTTAAAAAAAACAAAAAAAAACCTTTATTTGTTGCGATTGGAAATTCTTCTTATTTTTACAGTGTGTCATCACAGCCACATTTGGTGTAAATAATGTATTGTAAAAGTCGTTTTTTGTTCAAATGGATAGATAAATACCTATTTTGAAGTTTAATTATCACAGAGACATGAATGAAGAAGTTTATAAGTAATGCATATTATGACAAGATGATAAAACAATAAATCAAACTCTTTGTTTACAGCGCTAAGGCAATTACCTCCCCAGACTTAGAGAGAGAAAGTCCTCAAACTTTGAATTAATGATCTTGATGTTGAAATTATTAAAAGCTTCATGAAGCGATGAGACTCACAAGAACCTTCAATGGTTACGAAATGGTTGGAAAATATGACACTTAGCCACTTTGTGTGTTAAATTAATATGCTATCCTTGGCAGCTAAGGTGTTATAACATCCAAACAAGCAATCTTTTATATTGTTATATTTTTTGTTGTAAAGTGTTAAAACTGAAATAATTATAAAAGGGGTAGGCACCTTTCTTATGAAGTTCATCAAATCATCGAGTCTTGCAAGGGCATAGTCTGCTTTGCCCAAAAACGGGCCCTGGAAGGGTGAATATGGCTGTTTGGGTGGTGCTGGTGCCACTTCCTGTCCAGTGCTCTGGTGTCGGACTGGGACCAAAGCCGTACTAAATAAAAAGAAAAGGAAAATGTGAAATCAGGATATTTTGAACAAATTACACTTGTCAATTTAGAGTAGTCTCTGCCATAGTAAACACTCCCAAAGAACATGGATTTCCCTGGTGATATGATTTTTCCTCCCATTACTTCCAAAAAAATATTTGGTCAACATGCCTAATTTAATCAAGCAAAGGGAGATTACTCTGCCTATGACTCACAATCATAAAAAATTCATTCTAGATGTTACCTTTCACATTACTGTAAAATCAAAAGTACGATCAGAAGTGATGTGAAAAGAATCCAAAACAGTGACGGATCCTTAGCTTGACAAAGAAAGCAAACAGTTATCAGTTTGGTCAGTCTTACTCTACAGTATTCACATTGCTCCGTACAACTAGCTTTGGTTTAGGTAAAAACAACCACCTGTTCAGATTTTTGTGAATGAAGAAAGTTTCATTGCCTTCATGCATGATTGATAAAAAAGGAGGATGGTCATGAGACCAAGCCCCCTGATACAGTCAACTCCACTTGTAGCAAAGTAGGTTATAGTGTACTTGTAACAACGCTTTCCATGATTGGGTGAAGAGTGGTAGTGGTATGGGGGTGGCATAAGTCGCCAAACGAAACTACTACTAGGTTATAGTGATTTTCAGATGTTGTGATCAATTTCTCTGGAACGGGCACCGGTGTAACACATTGTCTTCCGACGCTTATAGTGAACTTTTGATATAGCAGTCTTGTTTCTGGTCCCAAAAGGACTTCGCTACAAGCATAGTCGACTGTAAGAAAAACTTGACTTATTCAATACAAAGTGAAGCAAGGTCAGACATGTAAGACTGCAGAAACTTAAAAACAAACTCAATATTGCTACTACACCAGTCAACAACACAACACTTAAAACATTATATAGCTGATTTGATGACAAACCTTGAAACAGTCAAAGGTATTTCATTTTTCCTGTCAGTGGTGATTTCTCGAAAAGGTACTGCTGAAGCAGCAATTTGTCGGCCCAGACATAATCTCAGGGTATTTCCAAAAGTGCCACTCAACCGCACAACTGAGAAAAAAAAAATTAATATATTATGATTAAAATTTCAAATGAAAAACCTCTTTTATCTTGGATCATCTAGAGTATGCTAATTAGCTAACCTCAGTAGATATTTTAAACACTTATTTTTGGGGTAAAGAAAAGGTAATGATAAACCGGCAAAAGGGAGACAAAGACAAAAATATGCTGACGTTTCCACTGAAGGTCTTCATCAGGACAGACACAACAAATACATTAACAAAATATAGTTAAATAATATTTTTAAAAATTTTAAATACTCATCCATAACTATACTTTGTTAATGTTCTCCTTTCCTAAAAAAATTAATAATACACCAAAGAATCATTTTGGTTTAAACACATTTTGGTTTACATTTTATTTATTGCAACAAAAATGTTCAAACATTCAGATTTAAATAACGTTATCATAAACAAACCCTATGCTCTCACTGTCACTCTCAAGGCTAATGCAAAGCTTTGCATGTGCCAAGGGTTCTTAGCACTCAGGGCGATTCATTACAGCGACTAAGGTGTAAGTGGATCCCTGACTAGAGTGGACTGTGTGTGTGTTTGTGTGCTGGGCGAATGGACTGTGCAAAAGGTAACAACTGTTTTCATTTGTCCATTGTTTCAACATTGCATAACTTCATATCACAGGTACTGCAGTCTTTGAGATTTGGGTTTGCTGGGGTGAAATTCTTTTAGGTTTACCATTAGCAGCATAAATAACAAACATGCGCCGTACAAGGATGGATGTTAGGCGAGTGAGTAAACTGGTAAAACCCGGTCCCCGCCGGACAAGGATGGTTATGATGCGAGTGAGTAGGCCGGTTAAACTCGGTCCGCACCGTATAAGGGTTAAACTAGACTAGAGAGGTTAGACGCCCTCTATATAATATCACACAAACACTTTCTCACACCAAAAGCTTAGAGTTGTTTTCCCTGTGGAAATTCTCTATTCGAACTCTATCCACCCCGCTCACATTTGATGTTATTGTGCCTGATGTGATGACTGAGTTTAAAGTGTTTCCTATATCAATGCTCCAGTTTGTACACAAGTTTATGGGTCCGATTCAGAGGTTAGACTCTAGATACTTATGAAACTTCACGAGCGACGGTCTTGGAGAGAGGCCGATAGATAAAACAAAAGGTATAGTGCAAATAAAGCTACCATAACGGAAATATTTCAGGATGATAAAAAGCTGTCTTTAGTAATGTAATAATATATCTCAACTGAATTCAGACAAAAACAACTGTTTGTCAATGTCATATAGGTTACATACGTGATACAGTCGCCATAGCTGTTTTATGAAACTTCTTGTCTCTTGTAAATAGCCCATGAACCGGATGCGAATGAAGGAATCGTGCAAGTTTCCTTTCGATTTTTAGTAGGATTATAATTTTTGATGGTTTTGAGTTACTTGGGTCACGTCCTTCACGTCGGTTACTTGCGATGTCTACTTAGAACACTAAGGTTACTTGCAATCTGAATTCACTTGGGTTATTTGCGACCCTGGTCACTTAGGGTAATAGTATCTTTTTTTTCCAAGTTGAATTCTAGCTAACTATAAATACTATATCTAGTCCAAACTATTCACAACCATGGCAAAATGCTTCAAGCTGTACGTTTAGCATTTAATTTGATCCACAATATGTATATCATATCATTTAAATCAGTTAGGATCAAACATTGTTTCGAAACTGTTGTACTTCTGACACTGCTATGATCTTATAAGGTCTCCGTGTACTGTTGAATAATAAAAATATCTAATAGAGACCTTTTCGTAGTAGGTATTTTTACACTACAAGTTGATATGAATCTACAACAGAGGTATGGTACCAAGTAGTAATAATCACTGAACATTACTTCTCCTCTTACTTTAGAGGTTGAGAACTTGGTGGTTTGACTGTATGAAGGTGATTTTTGACTGTATGAAGTTGATTCCCCAAACTTGCTTTTCGAACTTTCCTCCTTTCAACTCAGGACGCCGATGTCATCACGCACACTCATGTGCCGCTGACGAAAGGGCGATTTATTCTCTCTCAGATTTTGGAAAACGGTATGGCTGAAATAAGTCTCATCAAGTCGATCCAAAAAGAATAAATCAATAAGGTTAAAAAAGAAAGGGATTCCAGTTTATGTATTTCCCGATAATGAAAACTTGCCAGGACCATCGACAGCCTTATTAATTGGAGATTGCAAACGGAGGAAGAGGAGAGAAATTTGATGGAAGAGGCAGGGGTGGGGGGAGGAAGAAGTGATAGAAAGACGGAAGGTGGAGGGAAGGAGAGATCGAGAGAGGGGGTGAGGAGTGAGGAGAGATCGAAGGAGAGAAAGAGAGGAGAAAAGTCGGAAAGGGAGGTATGGAGAGCGAGAAAGAATGAGCTAACTTTGTATCCAACAAAGTAAGCAAGATAGAGTGCGTAAACCCTTATCGACAGTGCATATTGAAATCATCTTCAGTTTGTGTCAACAGTGCCGATTAGAAACAGCCCCCCCCCCCCAAAAAAAAAGCAGTAAAATAGGGAAGCCTGGCCACCAGCACAAGATAACCAGCCTGCCTGCCTACTTAGCAGCCGCTTCGCCTCCGGTCATTTCCATATTTCTCTTTTTTACTGCTTTCTGCCTATTATGCTCTTTGTCTATTTATCGCTTATTTTCTGTGATTTTCAGCGCTTCCACCACACTTTAGGTGTACCGACATCCAATTAAAAGAGTTTGCCATTTGCTTTGGCCATCGGCGAGTTAGCTCCCTTGATTATGTTAAAATGTTCTCTTTTTAACAATTGTGTCCCTTGACAAAAATGCTCTTGTGCTTGAATGGTACACAAATATTCAACTTTCAGCATGGGTTTGTTTTGATGTCATCAGTTGCTGCAAACGTACTCTATCAGTATCAGTGTATCTAGCCGAGGCCCTCTGTGTAACGTTTATTCTTGTCTTGATGTGCAACATGGATGAAAAAGATGATGTTGAACAAAACGGACAACATGCTAGTGAAGAAGAGGAGCCTCAGTCAGAGGATGAAGATGAAATGGAGGAAAATGAACATGTTGGCCAGGTTCGTGTGTAGCTTTTACCTTTGTAATGGATTGAAAGATCCCTGGCCTGCTACTATCTGTCTAGTCTAGACCTATAGCTAGGCCTGAAGTCTAGATCTGAGGCATTTTAGAAGTTTTAGAATAGAAAATGAACAATATAGAAATCTAGTCTATAATTTTTTCTTAGACTAGAAATGTAGACTAATGGCCAACTTTGTTCAATTAGACTTCCAGTGCCATAAAAACGGAAGACTTACAGTGATCAATGTCAATCTGCCCAGGCATTTCAGACTATTGACAGCATTGCTAAAATATTGAGCAAAACCTGAATTTTTACCATTTTTTCCATATGTCTTACTAGATACACAGTAACCAGGTATGTAGCTAGATCTTACTAAGTTTCAGGAGGTCTTTGAGCTGGGTATTTGCTGTATGAATGGTTTGCTCACTTCTAGATTAGAAATTGCTTATTCTAGAGTGAGAAAAAATGATCTACACTGTGGCCTGGCACATTGCAAAGCCTCTGGGCTGGGGTTGGGCCTGTGATTCTAGACTTGCTCTCAGTCAGGCATTCGGACAAGTCCATTTTTCAACAGAGGTTATCATGATATCAGAAGCTGAAAATGTAACATTACTATCTATCTAACAGGACCATATTTATGTCTTTTCTTTAAAAAAAATAAATTTAGGTTATTGATGTAGCTTTTGAAGCAAGCAGTCCCTCTGACACTGATTTCCATGGAATTAAAAGATTACTCCAGCAGGTAATTTGACTCAAGGAGCTATGATGAACATGTGTCAGTTTCATCATGGTTGTACAAAGGAGTTTGCAAGTATACTTGAATGAAAATGACTTAAAAGTATAATAAATGATACAAAATGCCTTTTCAAAATAAAATAGGCATTTGTGTTTAGAGCACCAACAATATAATGTAAGCAAAGATCTAAGACATTGAACAAATTCTTTAAAAGTGGTTGACAGCCGTGTGTTTCATAAATTCATGTTGTTTGGACTGTAGATTAAGCAAGCAATGACTTAAAATGGAAACTATCTTGACAACCAACAGCAGCACCATCTTTTAGGAGGTACTGCCAAAGGTCAAATAAATTCCTATGTGTAATAACTCTTTGTAATATAATCCCTGTCAATTTTACAATTACATGAATGAAAAGTACTGCATTCAAAGTTTCGATTAAAAAAAAAAACAATTACATTGTTGTTACTTGTTATCAATCTACCAATGTTTTGATGGAAGGTGAACGGTTCTTTTATATTGAATGAAAAATATCATAAGGATGACACAAAATTTAGGTTGGAGGGTTCTGCAGCTACTTACCTTAATGCTTTTTTAGACACAATGAATTATCAACCTCTTTTTTTTTTAGTAATAAATCATAGCAAAAATTAAGTACTATGGGTGTTATGATAATATATACAATTGATTTGTGGTCTTTTTATAGATTCTCATTTGAATTGTTGTTAGCTTTTTGTCATCATGACTGCTTCACTCTCGTGTTCTTATTTTTTTCTTCACAGCTTTTTGTAAAGAATGTAAATGAGGAGTTATCAGAGTTAACCAACTTGATCATATCACAAGATTTTATGGGAAATGTTCTGAAGGTTTGTTCTTTTATTAATGCCATTTTAGCTCTCATGTCCTGCTAAATTTGGACAAGGAATATATTTGAAAAGAGGAAAATGTAAAAAATTAGAAAAGAAAATATATAAGTTGGAACATTCATTATCATTTTGTTAGGACAAAGAATCCATGAGGACAAGGAATAAGAGAATGAAGATCAATTGTAGACTGTTGTATGTCTTTTAAAATCAAGGTCTGAACATTAACCCACTGACTACCCTGATGACAAATTATGATTTTGGAGCATTTATGTAATAGTAAAATAATGACATAATATTTGCAATTGTCAACTAAATTGCAGACATGAAATGATATTCACTTAACCGTAAAACTTTCATATTTGTAGTATGTGAAACTCTTCTGCTTATCTTGCCACCTTAACCAAACTGTTTCTTTATGTAGTTGTTTGTAAGTTAATTTCTGAGCTAAAAACCTGTGAATGGCATTTCTATTTTCAAAGAAAATGTTATATATTTGTAGTTTCTTTACATCTGAATTTCTATACCATTTATCAACTGGTATGTTAATGTTACTATTTTGTTCAATGATGGGGCAGTTTAAAGCACATAATTTGTATTTGAATTGTGGCAGAGGACAAAATTGTTGCAATTAACAGACATGGTAAAAATTGAAGTTGGATCTGCACTTTGGAAAAATTTTGGAAGATAAATATAAGTTTAAACATAAACATGGTATTCATTTTATCTTAATAACTGAGACATGTCATTTATCTGTGCTTATTATGTTGGGTTGTTTTTGTTTTTTTTGGTTTGCTACTTTATAGCAAGATTCTATGGAGGATGAAGATGAGGATGACAGTGATGAGGACGATAAAAATAATGTCTTCAACTTAAGTACAGTTGTCAACATCTCAGAAAACCAGGTTTGTGTTATTATTTTAACTGTTTTCATAAAAGCTTAAAAAACTATTTGCTTGATATTCCTTTGGAAAGAAACACATTTGATATATTCTTAGTGGGTTTTTTTTTAAATTATTATTTTAGGCCACCTTAAGCCACTGATTCAGATTGAATTTTTTTAATGAGAACATGAAATAAAATGTTCTTCATTCACTCTTAAGTGCATACTTTTTAAATCATGTATAATTCATACATTTGAATAGATTTGTCTGTTTACTTTAACAGCTTAAAATCTCTCACAGAGTGGTAATTTGTACAGATTACCAATATTTTTTAAGAGTTCAGCCTATATCATTTTATCTACATACAGCATTAATTTTGGATCTGCTTAATTTATTTATAATGTGAATGCCAATTGTTTCTTGTTCTTCTCTACCAGAGCTTGTCCTGCATTGAAAAACTCAATGATTTTTTTACAAAAAAATGTGAAGAGAACTTCAAGACTGACCCCAGTCGCATGGGAAATATGCTAGGGAATCCCTCAAACCAAGTTGGTCTCCTGATTAGTGAGAGGTTTATCAATATCCCTCCTCAAGTTGCCTTACCTTCATATTCATCTTTGAAGTGAGTAGATATTAAAAACAAATACAAACTAACTTTGTCTCAACTGTAAACTATTTAAATCAATTTCACATTGTGAATATAACAAAGGTGCCACTTTCCTGCTAAATAGGTGATATCTGCCATTCTACAGACTGAATTGAACTCGTCTGCAATTTAAATCCTCCTAGCTTTTTTTCCTCTGATCTTATTTGGCTGTTCTAAACAAAATAGAGGAAACAAAATTATGCATCATATAACCACTACAATATTATTATAGGACAAGACAAAGCAAAAATGATTATCCTCCTCTGATGATGCTACCACTACCAAGTTGCAAGATTTAATTCATATTAGCAAACTCAGCGCAAAAATAATGTTTTACCTATTCTTGAAATTAGCAGGTGGCACCTACATTCATGCTATAAAATTATGAAATTTAAGGAACTGACAATCTAGATTATGACTGTTGCCCCAGGCACTATTTTGTCTTGTTTTTGAATTTGGGTGTAAAAAATGGCTGAACGAGTAAAATCGATGTTGATCAACGCTACTAAGTTTAAAGATTTAGTCCATAGTAATAAAGCATATTTAAATCCCCCTTCCTGACAGACTTTTTTTATGCTGCTTTTGAAATTAGTGGGTGGCACCTATGCATCTATGAGAAGAACATGTGAAAAAGGCTCTCAAAAGAATTATAAACCCAATAAATTACTCTTTTTTCAAGGTTGTTGACTTTGATCAAATAGAACACAAGGAAAATTTGAAACGCTTCTATTGTAGCCCCTTGGCTTATTTCCACACTTAACGGAGATCTATACCTTTGTGTAGTGCCATTCCACCCACTTGAGTTGGGAAAAAATCTTTTATATATCAATATTTAATGCCTTGTACATGCACAAGCTGTGGTTAATTACAAATTGAAATATGATTTATCTTGATGAACCTTCAAGACTTTTTTTTTTTTAATGGGTTTTTCTTTCTCTGCAGAGATGACATAGAGAAGGCAGTAAGGAAGAAGAAGAAGTTTGATTTTACTCATCTGGTGCTAGTCAGTAAAACGTACAGAGCAAAGGGAGACGGAGGTGCTTTGGCTGGCGAGATGTTTTACACAAATCCTGAGGAACAACTTTTCAGTGATGTGAGTTTTTTCATACAGTGCAAAGCTGATATTGACATCTTGCTATATCAACATGGCACCAAAGTTCTGTTTCTTTTCCTGTCATACAACATTGCGAAATAAAGATCTCGTATATGGACAGAAATTTTACCGGAAGACGATTATATCAACATAACGATAGATCAATATTGACAATTATATGCATAAAATTGGCCAACCAGATCCCATTATGAGGAAGTATAACAGCCAATGAAAATGCAAGGTGTCATTAATCCGGGGTTTTCAGGATGAATGAATATCAAACCAGCCCCTTTAATGGCCACCAAATTATCGAGACTGACTTCCCCTGTTGAGACCTTGCATTGTCCATTTGTTTCTGTTTCAGTTTTTGGTAGGACTGATCTATCCACAAGAAGCTTATACTTATTTTCCCGCAGTTTCAATGATGTTGATATATTTGTGTTTGACTGTATTTTAATTTCAATTCTATGATCTGTTGAGGAATTTTTACCTCTTTTTTTCTTTCTTTTTTTTTCCTCTAAATCTTGCACTTAAGTGATCAGTGTTGACACAGGAAAGCCAGGATTTTCCAAATGATAAAAAGACAATTCAGTTTGTTTTGTTAGTTTTTTTTTCCACCTCTTAATACTGCATCATGCAGTGTTGGTGACCAGCTTTATGTCTTGCTACAAATGGAGCAATGAGACTTTTGGTACATCCTGCAGCCAAACATAACCGATCATAGAGCTAGAAAAGAAACTTAGGATCAAGATAAAAACAAGTGGGTGATCAATCCACTGTGCTGAGTCTTTGATGGCTTTTAGGAAGAAGACATTTGGTCTTGTTCCTTTGAATTATTAGCCATATAACATTTACTTGTGCCTCTGATTAATCTTTTCATTAAAATCAGTGACAAGTTGTTGCCACATAGGCATAATAATTCATTAAACTAAAAAAAAATAAAAATATCATAATATGAAAAAAAGTACACATATGTATGTTCCAAAGTTTCATGGTGAAATATAGAGAACAACAATTATGTACATAAGAGATTAGTAGCACCTTTGTCTTGAAAATTCGATTGTAATAATTTTATTTTTATTTCTAGATTTGTGAGTACAAGTATACTTTCTCTGTGACTGACCAACGGGACTCCATATCCGAGGGTCAATGGGATGATGATGGAGGGGACATGGAATCTTTGAGGACTGTGATGGTGTTTGATGCCAGTGCTTTAGGCCACATGATTAACAAATTGAAGACAGAGATCCCTGCTTCATAACTTTTTGGTTCAAAGGTGTCATTTCCTTTTGGTGCAGGGTTTGATGTTTTAGGGGGTTGCGGTTCTTATGGAATTTTTTATTATTATAAAGTTTATTGTTGATAGAATCAACATTTCAGGATAAAAAGAAATTGTCAATTACAAGCTAAGTTGATACTATTTATTTTTCTTGGAAGCAGGAGGACCCGAAGGATATAGAATTGCTTCTTTTGAAAGCCAATGTCTTGATCAAGAGTGTTGACTTGATATATGCTGCAGTATTGTTGTTATCTATTTAACTTTTTGTTTTCAAATGTTTTTCTTTGTTTTAAAGTATTTTTTACTAATTTTGGTCTGAATTGACTACATTTGAAAATTCATTTTATTGCTGGATGAAGAAAAGACATTGTAAATACTTTCAAACAGGCATAAGTAAGATTTTCAAAATCAGATTATAAAACATATTTTAGTTTGTCAAAATGTTATAGAAAAGCAGGGAAATTGACTCTGGGTTTTTAAATTGAAAGGAAAATACTGTTTGTTCAATTATTGAGATTTAGACCTTAAAACAATTGGTTTAATAAATTGTGACATTTATTTGTACGATTCTTTTTTGCTCTTATCAATTGTATGTGTATTTGTTTTGTGATAAGTAATGCCAAAAATGCTCTAATAACGACAACAGGAAGTGAGTAGTATAGGAGCAACACATATAATTGTGTCAATAAAACAGGATCACGGTTGACTTCCATAATTACACATCAGGTGTCTCTCGTTGCCTATTGCTTGTAGTATAAGTAAGCAGAGGCAAGGGATAGTTGAGGAATTACCACTACCATCCTTCCTTTTTGCTGTTGTACGGGAAGGGCAATAAGTAAGGAAAGTAGCCACAGGGAGGGCATTCAATTATAGAGTGACCCACAGACGAAGGGATCATAGTATTCAGTGAGTGTTTGTGAGGTGTTCCGTTTGATGAATTAGTAAGGTAGGGACAACTTTTAGGTTGGCAGTATAACAAGCTCTAATTACACTATGCAAGTCATGAATGTAACATATAATGTGTTGGCAGATGGTGGTATAACATATAACAAGGTATTTAAAGATTTTATATAGTGGCCAATCCGTTCCAGAGCCAAAAGTTGGCAAGGTTTGAGTGTACTTGACTCAGTAAGAGATGCTAGTGGGAGCAGTGTGTCTGGAGTCTTGTCAAGTGCTGCCTTGGGCAGTGTTTGTGCAGTTTCTGATTGTTTTAAGTGGTTGTACAATCTGAACTGATATGGCAAACCTCTGTGTGTGCTTATGAAGAAGAGGCGAGAGTAATACAGAGTGTGTCTGTCATAAGGTGGGGAGGAGAAAAAAAAAGACAAGGAATGCATATGTAAAAATAGAAGATAAATTTGTGAAACCAGTATAATTAGAATAAAGCGATCCACTTCAGATTGGGACATTAGTTTTGCAATAAGGAATCCACGCAGACGAGGAATAGAGGAACAAGAAAAAAGATTTTCACTCGAAATGGATTTCAAATGATAGACCATTGATTTTCTGTATCATTATTGACAACAACAGTTATGCAACTCTGTTAACCTGCACGTTAGCTCCATAACTAGAGTGTCCGCTTAATTAGGAACCGGTTGGTTAGTCTTATGCCATTACAGCTGTACTCTCAAGCACTCGCCGTTATGTGCTAAGACTGGTTAGCCTGGTGTCATTATACTGTGATTGTGTAAGATAATCAAGCGAGCCCTCCATTTATTTATGCATGGCAGCATGTTAACTGGTCCAGAGAGCTCTGCTTTATAACTTGAAATATTTTAATATTAAAAAAACGACTAAAAGTTCTCAGTTCTGACAGATTCATACTTATGTACTGTCTTTTTCACTGTTGTTTACTTAGATCAGCACCTTGAGATTGTTGAAGGATACATCAGGAGCTTTGAAATTACAT